>JAPEVW010000225.1:145000-254922 GCA_027921565.1 Artemia sinica | reverse complement strand
TTTGGGGATGAGTGGTTTGCTTTTTGGACTTTTCTGAGCTTGTGATTTCTGAGCCTTTCGTAGGTGCTGTGTTTGACTGAAACCTAAGGATTTGGGATGTGTAGTTTGCTATTTTTGACTTTCTGAGCTAGGTTTCTTAGCCTTTCATATGTATGTGTTGTTCAGAAAAATTATGATTTGGGATGTTGTAGTTTGCTATTTCAGGCTTTTCTGATCATAGATTGTCTTAGCCGTTCATGAGGGTGTTGTGTTGTCTGAAACATTATGAATTTTGGGATATGTAAATTAGCTATTTCGCGGGGCTTTTCTGAGTTGGACACTTCTAAAGTTTTGTCCGTGAAGATAGGAAGAGTTATACTATGATTTTGATTATTTTCCATGAAGATAAAAGTTTCCTTTAATTCTAAATTTTCTTAAATTCAATTCCGACCTTTCTCAAAGAGATGAAAAAATTAAGTTCTGTCCAATATTTTCCCGGAAGAAGAAAGTTCAACTTCGATTCTGAATTTTCTCAATGAAATGAAATAAGTTATTGGATCAAATCTATTTTCGCCAAAATAAATATAAAAATTTCCACTTCAGTTCAGATTTTTTTCTCAAAGAGATGAAGAAATTTAAAGTTCTGTTCCAACGTTTTTTCATAGAAGATAGGAAAGTTATACTGGTGATCGTGATATTCGAGTTCTATTCTGAATTTTACCAAAGAACAAAATTCAATTCTAATTTCCCCAATAAAAATAAGGCTGGGTTAGCCTACGTACGCGCGCGTACGTAGGCTAAACTAGCCTAACCTAACTTACCCTAACCTAAAACTTAATCTAAAAACCTAACCTAACCTAATCATACACCTAACTTTTTGCATGTCTCTCACCTAACCTAAGCTAACCTAAGTGAAGTGTACGTAGGCTAACCTAACCTAACCCTAAATCTAACCTAACTTAATCTAGTCTAACCTAACCTAACCATACTCGCCGGAAGATGTTAGGTTAACTTATCATGAGCACTCATTGATAAGTTTAACCTACCTAACCTAATTTAAACATGTAGAAATGTTTCTATTTATTTATTAATATTTATACCTAACCTAACCTATTGTTTTGAAGGTTAGATGAACGAGTTTGAACGATTGTCTTTAATAATAGAACGAGTCACTCATTTTCTAATTTAAAAATTTGATGGTAAATCCATAAGACAAAAGGAGCTAAAATTTAATTTAAAATTAGAAAAGAACTTTAAATTTTTCATCTCTTTGAGAAAAAAACCAGAAATGAAGTGGAGCCTTTTTATTTTCTTGGAAAAATTAGAAGAGAACTTTGAATTTTTTATGTCTTTGAGGAATTAAGAACTGAAGTGGAAGCTTTTTTTCATTTTCATTGGTAAAATTCAGAATTGAGCTAACTTTTTTCACTTCTTTAAGAAAATTCAGAAGAGAACTTGAACATTTTGCACTTCTTCGAGAAAACTCAGAATTAAAGTGATGCTCCTTATCTTCATGTCGAATATTCAAATCAATGTATAACTTTTTCTATCTTCTATGAAAAATTTGGAACAGAACTTTAAATTTTTTCATCTCTTTGCAAAAATCGGTAGTGAACTTAAGAAAATTAGAATTAAAGTGAAACTTTTTATCTTCACTGGAAAATAATCACAATCATAGTATAACTTTTCCTATCTTCTACAGAAAAATTTAGAACTGAACTTTAAATTTTTTATGTCTTTGAGAAATTAAGAACTGAGGTGGAAGGTTTTTTCATTTTCATTGGTAAATTCAGAATTGAGTTAACTTTTTTCTCTTCTTTAAGAAAATTCAGAAGAGAACTTGAACAATTTGCACTTCTTCAAGAAAACTCAGATTAAAGTGGAGTTCCTTATCTTCATGTTGAATATTCACAATCAATGTATAACTTTTTCTATCTTCTATAAAAAATTTGGAACAGATTTTTAAAATTTTTCATCTCTTTGAGAAAAATCAGAACTGAATTTAAGAAAAATTATAAATAAAGTGAAACTTTTGATCTTCATGGAAAACAATCGCAGTCATAGTATTACTTTTTCTATCTTCCATCTAAAAATTTAGAATAGAACTTTAAATTTCTTTATTTCTTTGGGGAACTTAAACTGAAGTGGAAGATTTTTATTTTCTCTGGAGAAATTAGAATTGAAGTGTGTTCTTTGTTAAGTTCAGAAGAGAACTTGAACTTTTCTTCACTTCGTTGAGAAAATTTTAAATTGAACTAGAACTTTTTATCTTCCGGGAAAATATTCACAAGTATGGTATTACTTTTTCTATCTTCCACCGAAAAATTTAGAATTGAACTTTAAATTTCTTTATGTCTTTTGTGAAATAAAGAACTGAAGTGGAAGATTTTTATTTTCTCTGTAGAAATTAGAATTGAATTGTGCTCTTTGGTAAAATTCAGTAGAGAACATGAACTTTTCTTCACTTCATTGAGAAAATTTTAAATTGAACTAGAACTTTTTATCTTCCGTGAAAATAATCACAAGTATGGTATTAATTTTTTCTATCTCCCACCGAAAAATTTAGAATTGAACTTTAAATTTCTTATGTCTTTGTGAAATAAAGAACTGAAGTGGAAGATTTTTGTTTTTCTCTGGAGAAATTAGAATTGAAGTGTGTTCTTTGGTAAAGTTCAGAAGAGAACTTGAACTTTCTTGACTTCGTTGAGAAAATTTTATATTGAACTAGAACTTTTATCTTCCGTGAAAATATTCACAAGTATGGTATTACTTTTTCTATCTTCCACCGAAAAAATTAGAATTGAACTTTAAATTTCTTTATGTCTTTGTGAAATAAAGAACTGAAGTGGAAGATTTTTGTTTTCTCTGGAGAAATTAGAATTGAAGTGTGTTCTTTGGTAAAGTTCAGAAGAGAACTTGAACTTTTCTTCACTTCGTTGAGAAAATTTTAAATTGAACTAGAACTTTTTATCTTCGGGAAAATATTCACAAGTATGGTATTACTTTTTCTATCTTCCACCGAAAAATTTAGAATTGAACTTTAAATTTCTTTATGTCTCTGTGAAATAAAGAACTGAAGTGGAAGATTTTTATTTTCTCTGGAGAAATTAAAATTGAATTTTGTTCTTTGTGAAATTCCGAAGAGAACTTGAACTTTTTTATCTTCAGTGAAAAATTTGGAACAGTATTTTAAATTTTTCATCTCTTCGAGCCAGATCTGAACTAAAGTGGAAAATGTTTATCTTATTTGGAAAAATAGAAATGACCAATGACTAATTTCTTTTTCATTGAGAAAATTCAGAAGAGAACTTGAACTTTCCTTCACTTCGTTGAGAAAATTTTAAATTGAACTAGAACTTTTTATCTTCCATGAAAATATTCACAAGTATGGCATTACTTTTTTCTATCTTCCACCGAAAAATTTAGAATTGAACTTTAAATTTCTTTATGTCTTTGTGAAATAAGGAACTGAAGTGGAAGATTTTTATTTTCTCTGGTGAAATTAGAATTGAATTGTGTTCTTTGGTAAAATTCAGAAGAGAACTTGAATTCTTCTTCACTTCGTTGAGAAAATTTTAAATTGAACTAGAACTTTTTATCTTCCCGGAAAATATTCACAAGTATGGTATTACTTTTTCTATCTTCCACCGAAAATTTAGAATTGAACTTTAAATTTTTTATTGGGGAAATTAGAATTGAATTGTGTTCTTTGGTAAAATTCAGAATAGAACTCGAATATTCACGATCAAAGTATAACTTTTCCTATCTTCTATGAACAATTTGGAACAGAACTTTAAATTTCTTCATCTCTTTGAGAAAAAAATCTGAACTGAAGTGGAAATTTTTATATTATTTTGGGAAAATAGATTTGATCAATAACTTATTTCATTTTCATTGAGAAAATTCAGAATCGAAGTTGAACTTTTCTTCTTCCGGGAAAATATTTGGAACAGAACTTTAATTTTTTTCATCTCTTTCAGAAAGGTCGGAATTGAATTTAAGAAAATTTAGAATTAAAGTGAAACTTTTTATCTTCATGGAAAATAATCACAATCATAGTATAACTTTTCCTGTCTTCTACGGAAAAATTTAGAAGTGTCCAACTCAGAAAAGCCCGAAATAGTAATTTACATATCCCAAATCATAATTTTCAGACAACACACACCTATGAACGGCTAAGAAAATCTAGCTCAGAAAAGCCTGAAATAGCAAACTACTCATCCCAAACTATTGGTTTCAGACAACAAACACCTATGATGGACTAAGAATCTTAGCTCTGAAAAGTCCAAATAGCAAACTACACACCCCCAAATCTTAATTTTCTGACAACACACACCTATGAAAGGCTAAGAAACCTAGCTAATAAAGCCGGAAATAACAAATTAACCATCCCAAATCATAAGTTTCAGACAGCACTCACCTATGAACGGCTAAGAAATCCAGCTCTGGGAAAAGTCTAAAAATAGCAACCCACACATCCCAAATCACAGGTTTCAGACAACATATACCTATGAAAGACTAAGAAATCCAACTCAGAAAAGCCCGAAATAGTAATTAACATATCCCAAATCATAGGTTTCAGACAACACTCACCTATGAACGGCTAAGAAACCTAGCTCAGAAAAGTCAAAAATAGCAAACTAGTCATCCCAAACTATAGGTTTCAGACAACAAACACCTATGAAAGGCTAAGAAATCCAGCTCAGAAAAGTCAAAAGTAGCAATCCACCCATCCCAAATCATAGGTTTCAGACAACACACACCAACGAAAGACTAAGAAATCTAGCTTAGAAAAGCCCGAAATAGTAATTTACATATCCCAAATCATAGGTTTCAGACAACATTCACCTATGAAAGACTAAGAAACCTTAGCTCAGAAAAACCTGAAATAGCAAACTACTCATCCCAAACTAGAAGTTTCAGATAACAAACGCCTATGATGGACTAAGAATCATAGCTCTGAAAAATCCAAATAGCAAACTACACATCCCAAATCTTAATTTTCTGACAACACATACCTATGAAAGGCTAAGAAATCTAGCTCAGAAAAGACAAAAATAGCAAACCACTCATCCCAATCATAGGTTTCAGTCAACACACACCTATGAAAGGCTAATAAATCCAGCTCAGAAAAGTCAAAAATAGCAAACTACATATCCCAAATCATAGGTTTCAGTCAACACACACCAACGAAAGACTAAGAAACCTAGCTCAGAAAAGTCAAAAATAGCAAACTACTCATCCCAAACTATTGGTTTCAGACAACATTCACCTACGAAATACTAGGAAACCTTAGCTCAGAAAAGCCTGAAATAGCAAACTACACATCCCAAATCATAATTTTCTGACAACACATACCTATGAAAGGCTAAGAAACCTAGCTCAGAAAAGTCAAAAATAGCAAACTACGCATCCCAAATCATAGGTTTCAGTCAACACACACCTACGAAAGGCTCAGAAATCCAGCTCAGAAAAGTCCAAAAAGCAAACCACTCATCCCAAATCATAGGTTTCAGACACCACACACCTATGAAAGACTAAGAAAATCCAACTCAGAAAAGCCCGAAATAGTAATTTACATATCCCAAATCATTAGTTTCAGACACATTCACCTACGAAATACTAAAAAACCTTAGCTCAGAAAAGTCTGAAATAGCCAACTACTCATCCCAAACTCGAAGTTTCAGACAACAAACATCTATGAGTGACTAAGATTCCTAGCTCTGAAAAGTCCAAAAAGCAAACTACACCTCCCAATCATAATTTTCTGAAAGCACGCACCTATGAAAGGCTAAGAAATCTAGCTCAGAAAAGTCAAAAATAGCAAATTAAACCATCCCAAATCATAGGTTTCAGTCACACACACCTACGAAAGGCTAAGAAATCCAGCTCAGAAAAGTCAAAAAATAGCAACCCACACATCCCAAATCATAGGTTTCAGACACCACACACCTACGAAAGACTAAGAAATCTGGTTATGAAAAGTCGGAAATAGCAAATTACATATTCCAAATCATAAGTTTCAGTCAACACACACCTACGAAAGGCTAAGAAACCTAGCTCATAAAGCCTGAAATAGCAAACTACTCATCCCCAAACTATTGGTTTCAGACAATATTCACCTACGAAATACTATGAAACCTTAGCTCAGAAAAGCCTGAAATAGCAAACTCACATCCCAAATCATAATTTTCTGACAACACACACCTATGAAAGGCTAAGAAACCCAGCTCAGAAAAGTCAAAAATAGCAAATTAACCATCCCAAATCATAGGTTTCAGACAACACTCACCTATGAACGGCTAAGAAATCCAGCTCTGAAAAGTCAAAAAGCAAACCACTCATCCCAAATCATAGGTTTCAGTCAACACATCCCTACAAAAGGCTATGAAATCCAGCTCAGAAAAGTAAAAAAATAGCAATCCACACAATCCAAATCATAGGTTTCAGACAACACACACCTACGAAAGACTAAGAAATCTGGCTATGAAAAGTCAAAAAATAGCAACCCACACAATCCAAATCATAGGTTTCAGACAACACATACCTACGAAATACTAAGAAATCTGGCTATGAAAAGCCAAAAATAGCAAACTACTCATCCCAAACTATAGGCTTCAGACAACAAACACCTATGAGGGACTAAGAATCCTAGCTCTGAAAAGTCCAAAAAGCAAACTACAAATCCCAAATCATAATTTTCTGACAGCACACACATATGAAAGGCTAAGAAACCTAGCTCAGAAAAGTCAAAAATAGCAAATTAACCATCCCAAATCATAAGTTTCAGACAACACACACCTATGAACGGCTAAGAAATCCAGCTCAGAAAAGTCAAAAATAGCAATCCACCCATCCCAAATCATAGGTTTCAGACAACACACACACCAACGAAAGACTAAGAAATCTAGCTTAGAAAATCCCGAAATATTAATTTACATATCCCAAATCATAAGTTTCAGACAACATTCACCTACGAAATACTAGGAAACCTTAGCTCAGAAAAGCCTGAAATAGCAAACTATTCATCCCAAACTAGAAGTTTCAGACAACAAACGCCTATGAGAGACTAAGAATCATAGCTCTGAAAAGTCCAACTTGCAAACTACACATCCCAAATCATAATTTTCTGACAGCACATACCTATGAACGGCTCAGAAATCCAGCTCAGAAAAGTCAAAAATTGCAATCCATCCATCCCAAATCATAGGTTTCAGACAACACACACCAACGAAAGACTAAGAAATCTAGCTCATAAAAGTCCGAAATAGTAATTTACATATCCCAAATCATAAGTTTCAGACAACACACATCAACGAAAGACGGGGCTCGGGGAGAGCCTCGGGGCTTGAGGGGGGGGGGGCTTAGGGGGCTTTCCTTCGGGGTTGGGGTGGTGGGGATCGGAACCCTTTGGGGTTGGGGTAGAGGACCTCACGACACTGTTCAAATGGAACTTGTGTATTATAACGACCTCAGAGTTTCACCCTCAAATCCTCTTCTAAAATCTCTTCAAAAATCATCTTTTAAAATGTCTCTAACTGTTTCGCCGAAATAATTCCCTAAAAATGTCTAAAACGGTTTCGCCCAAATAACCCCTAATCGTAATTTCAGTGTGTTCCTTTTGTTTTTGGCATCTCTGTGCTGTCACATTTGAAATTACTACGAAACCTGATTCCCGCGCTAAAACAATTCATCGCTAAGATGTTTCTTGGAGAATTGTTTCCATTTCCATGTCTTTTGGAGCAAGTTTATTAATATCTTTTGGAGTTCGACCAGTAGAACTGTTTGCTATTCCTTTTTTTCCATTCTCACTGACAAAAACCATAAAACAGACATAAATTGCTGTTAACTTCCATTAAAGTGAGAAAGTTCCTGTTTTTCCATTCTCACTGACAAAAACCATAAAACAGACATAAATTGCTGTTGACATCCATTAAAGTGAGAAAGTTCCTGTTTTTTTCATTCTCACTGACAAAAACCATAAAACAGACATAAATCGATGTTGACATCCATGAAAAAATCAAATAAATTGACCAACACACATAACCGTCCATGAAACATCCATCAATGTGAGAAAATTCCTGTTTTTTTTTCAAGTGAGAAAAATACTGTTTTTTCCATTCTCACTGACAAAAATTATAAAACAGACATAAGTTACTGTTGACATCCATGAAAAAACATCAAATAAATTGACCAAAACACATAACCATCCAAGAAAACATCCATAAAGGTGAGAAAATTCCTGTTTTTTTTCATTCTCACAGACAACAAACAGACATAAATTATGTAAAAAAAAGTTGTAGGTGGCAGCAGGGGTGTCGCTTGGGGTCAATAGGGGCATCTCTACTACCATGATCATACTAACATTTTCCAAAAATCCAGTAGATTCCCAAATTTATTTCTAATTATTTAGGTTTATTGTTTCATTAGACTTGGTTAAATGAACCTCTGAACAGTGATCTGACGTATCCAACAAATGATGTTGATAAAGAATTTTGATAAGGAATTGATTCACTTTGATACTTAGATTTTGTCAATGTTATCGGACGTATCTGACAAAAGATGTTAATAAAGAATTTATTCACTTTGATACTTAGACTTTATAAATGTTATCTGACGTATTGAACAAAAGATATTGATTTCTAAGTCCAAAAATGCTAAGTCCAAGAAATTCTGAGTCCAAGAATTGTAAGCCCAAGAAAATTATATGTTCAAAAAATTCTGAGTCCGAAAAATACTAACTCCAAAAAATTCTAAGTCCAAAAAAGGGGGGGGGGAATCCGGGGAAAGGGCAGACTAAGAGTATGTCGTATCGTTGCCAAAAATGTATACGACTTTATTAGTTCGTCAAATCCATAACCCCATCACTACTTGATTTCTGAGGACCGTTCTGGATTTCTAAAATTTGTTCTGGAGTTCTATATTAAAATTCTATTCTCAGCACCTTTTAATATAATGCATTTAATTTTCCACTTTATAATTACTTTAGGTATGATTCCTATAAAAATGTAAAATCGATTTCATCCAACCCAAATAAAAAATTCATTCATTTAACTCTCAATGGATTTACCCTTTTTAACCCTCCATCAAGTTTTATATCCATACTCAAGGCCAAAGAAATCGATTCTATAAGAGTTAATTGCCTCCAGTGCAATGAAGCTAGGAACCACTCTAATTCATACGGTGCAATGATGCATGAGAGTCATAAAACTCTCAGAATCTGTTGTGCAACTAACATCCTAAGTCATTGCACTGCTAACTCTTAAGGCTAGAGAGTACAGTAACTTTCAAGCGTGTCTGGCCTCGATAGAGTTCATTTATTCACAAGAATGCATGGCCTTGATAGAGCTGATTAATTTTCAAGAGTGCCTGGCCTTGATAGAGCTCATTGATCCTCAAGAGTGCCTGGCCTTGATAAAGTTTATTGGCCCTCATAGGTGCCAGGCCTTGATAGAGCACATTGAACCTCAAGAGTGCCGTAGGGGTAATGACTATAGTCATAGTGTAAGTATAATCTATGTTTCTAAAATGTTTATCAATTCTACCATACGTAAATGTGTTATAGCACTAAAAAACAACACTTTTGATGTCACTTCTTATATAGAAAAGCTTGGAAGTATAAAACGATATCATCATTGTGATAATTATGGTCCAAAATCCTTAATCAGAGGTTTTCAAGAACACCTCTCATATGTTCCTCCTTCAAGCCCCCTTAATAAGCTACGCAATTAACGCATAGACGGTAATATATCAAGTTAGGTTATTAGAGGTTTGTTTCTACTGAAAAAGTGTTTGAATTGAAATTAGAGTGGCTTGCGTTCGACTCCTACTTGTTTTTGCTA
The DNA here is from genome assembly GCA_027921565.1 of Artemia sinica. Lineage (NCBI taxonomy): Eukaryota > Metazoa > Arthropoda > Branchiopoda > Anostraca > Artemiidae > Artemia > Artemia sinica. The sequence goes on along the minus strand of JAPEVW010000225.1, from coordinate 245,101 downwards.
ATCATGGTTTTCTCCCTTCTATACGATCATTTTCAGATAATTTTACTGTTTTGAAAGTGTGATGCACTCATTTTTTTAGCACATGTCCCAGGAAGGTATTTGGTCAAGTATTTTGATTCAAAAGGGAATAGAGGTCATCCAGTCCATGGTTTGTAACGACATTCTGAGTAGATCACTAAATCCATACTCCAACGAGTGCAGGGTCAATGTTGGAGGTAATTTTTCCAAATCAAGTGGAAATGACAGAGAAAGCTGAAAAACGAGCCGTATAGTCATATAAAAGGTAAAGATCTACTAAAGAAAAATGAACTGTTTCAGTGGATGCTTAAATTATGCTGGCTTATCTTAGCTTTGAAGACATTTTTGGAGAAACTAAATTAAAGATTGGAGGGGGGGGGGTAAACTGGGTTCTGGAGGAAAACTGAGGTCTGGGACGGGAAGTTGCCCCCTCTGGTCCATAGCAAACTACGCCCATGACCTCAACCCCCTACCATTTAGTGGCTGGAGAAGGGTAGGTATGTGGTTCTGGGACCACTCAATGTTGTATATTAAAAGAAGGATTACTTAATGTTATACTTACTTATTCAAATTATTTATTGGACTATTCCACCGTAATATTCTCTCCATATGCAAGATTGTCCATCCAAAGAGGAAGAGACATGAATAAAAATAGTTTTAATATAGTTTTAGGAGAATTCAGATAATTCTTCTAAAAATTTGTGTAATGAAAACAAAGTTAGTTTATAATACCATATATTGTGCCTACATAAGAAATGATCATTTTTTGAAATTTCCATTGATTTCTGAGTAAGGAGTGGCTTGTTATTTAGGGACAGGCCAAATAAATCCCTAAGCCGAAAGGCACATATCTGTTGTGCCTTTTTGCTAGCACATAGCTAGCAAAATTTTCTGCAAGTATGTCGATACATAAACCTGTCCGCTCAGTTAACCTTGTGTGTCGTAGCTACTCGCCTGCAGCTACTTTCTTAAGCGCTACTAAGTTTTATTTTTTTAAACAAAGAATTAAAGATTTATTTCTTCTTTTTTAATTGTTTTTTTTTTTTTACAAAAACTAACGACACTGTTTTGATTTTTTTTTTCGACTCTAAACTTGTTTTTTTTTTTTTTTTTCCTTCAAGTCTTGTACGGCTTCTTAGTTCTGCCCCTTAATAAGGGTTGAGATTTCTTATCCTTCCCTAGATTGGAGGTGATAAGAAATTATACATTAAAAAAAGTTTTCAACTAAAACTAAGGACCAACATTAAAACTTAAAACATACAGAAATTATTCCCTATAAATAAAAGAGGTCATAGCAGTGTTGTTTCTAAATTAAATTTTAATCGAACACGAGCATAAATTATTAAAAAAAAGTTTTTTCCGAGGGAAATAAAGAGCGAAGTTTAAACTTAAAACGAACAAAAATCATTACTTCACAGCCAATCCAACATATATCAATAAAACTAATGCAAATAAATCAGCTAGTGAAATTTCCCTATGTTTGTAACATTACAGAAAATTAGTGCTTTACTGAAAACACAAAACAATATAGGAGTTTTGGTACGGTAAAAGTAAACCTTTTAAGGACAGTTTTAACAGTTTAAAAGTAGTAATTTTAGGTTTTTGCTTTATTCATTTATTCGTTTAATTTGGAATTACTTCTACACAATGAGCTCAGTTCAATGATTGACTGTCGTTTTGGATCTGAAAAGGACATTTCATGATTATTTTGTAGACAATTTGGAAGTGTCACTACAGATTCGCTTTAGAATTTGTATCACAACTTAAAACTTTTCGTTTTATAGAGAGAAATAACAGGATTTCCAGACTTCATATTACTGTTGATATGCTCTTCATTTCGAGTAATACTAGGTGAGACCAATATGTTACCTGATAAGTCAATCCATGATTTTATATGTTGTGTAATGACTATAAACCTATTGTTTTTCTGCCTAAGTTTTTAGGATAATTTTAATTGTATACTTAAAGTTACTGATATCACAGCTCCTGTAGGACTATGAAAAGCGTAATAGATTGGTTTGCTGTTGTGAGGCTGTGTATTTGCTTTTGACTTCTAAATCAATATTTTTTGTTTTTTATACTTAGCTTTTGTGTTTTTTCAGTAAAGCGCTAGTTTTCTGCAATGTTACAAACATAGAGAAATGTCACCAGTTGATTTATTTTTATTAGTTTTATTGGTATATGTTAGATAAGCTGTGAATTAATAATTTTTTGTTGGTTTTAATTTTCAACTTCACTCTTTACTTCCCTCGGAAAAACTTTGTTTTTTTAATTTATTACTACTGGATTGTGGTGTAGAAGAATTTCCATACTCACAACAGTTTAACTAAGCCAGAAACTGTAGAATTTTCTTTTCACAGGGAAATATACATTGCTCAAAAGTGAGTAATCTATTAATTATTCAAAACGTGACATAAATGTAACGTTTATACGAATTTAAAATAAAACGTAACTTTTTCTTTAAAATGTAACAGAAATGCTGCGAATGTAACCTCCATGGGAATCCTGCCAAGATATCGATTCTGCCATTACTGATATTTATTTGTGTACCTCTAGGGGGTATGCGTACCAAAGTAACAAAAATACTAAACCAGATCCTTGGTTTAAGGAACTTGAGGGGTCGGGTGTCAGCCACGAAAAATGAGCTTTTTTGCCCTTCAATTCCTGAGAAGTTTATGTTCGTATCAGGACCTTCGCACTATAAGGAGGTGGGGGAAGGTGTATTTTTAATTTTATCTTAATTGACAATAGTTTGAAGTTAAGAGAGTAATCCTTGCCAATAGGTTATTTTGCAAAAAAAAATCCTCTCTTTTTTAATTTTAGAGTTTTCCATCTAAATTACAACGTTAAATAAATGCGTCTTTGTTTTAACTACTTCATTTCTTAAAGTTTGACGTGGTGCTACTGCTACTAAACACATTGTTGTAAAACCAATGTAAAAAATTTGCTAGTGCCATCTGGGGTATTGTTGGATCATTCATAAGACATTATTTTGCATAACCAGGTAAGACAGACTGCTCAATATTCACCACTTTGGCTATTGCTCACGCATCTAATTATATTAACATTACGGTAAAACAACTATCAACACGATAATCAATACAATTATAGATATGAGTAAACAAATACCCAAAAAAAATCATTTTTTTTCTAGATTTTATTTGGAGCTTTCGAGCTTGTTTTGTTTGTTGTACCCCTCGTTCGACATAGTCTACTGTATTAGTCACGTTGAATTCTATATTATCAATTATTTCACCCTGTTGTTCGACTAGAAAAGACATATCCATGAACATAGAATGCAACTCCTTGATTGAATGTTCGAGCTTCATTAACTCTGTGTGTCTGTCTTCAATGTCGGCAAGTTCACGCTTAGCCACTTTCAATTCTTGTATAATATCTTGGGAGAAAATGCTTAAGTTTTGTTCCGACACAAGTTCATCTAATTCCTCCTCAGTTGTTATTCGCCAGCTATTTCTAATTGTCCTCTTAATTCTTTTCTTGCACTTATCTTTGTGAAGAATCAAGCTATTATTGTAATCTGACATCACTTTTTGAAAGTTGTGTGATAAAGCTGAATACTGGGTTTGTCTTATTCTGAATTCAGCGTGGTTTTCATTCGTCTCGGGCTTCAGGATTTCGTTGTCAAATTGTTTTATTTTTTTCTGGATGAATTTGCTTTTAATTTCAATTTTCTTTCATCAATGATTGGATATCATTATTTATTTCGGTATCTGTGATGACATTTGAGCTTAGTTCACCTTGTTTCTTCTTTAATTCACTGATTTTCTCCTTAATTTCATTTATATCTTTCTGTATATCACCTACAGATGTTAGAAAATTTTCTATCGCAGCCTCTTTCCGCTCAATTGATATGTTGTCCGTGGATTCAAAAGACGTGCTGCTTGAACTACTATAATCAGCCTGCACGGCTTTGAGGGTACCAAGCCTATCTTTCACCATTTTCCACTTTTCTTTTCGGCAATTCAAACCTAGAAACAGAAAGGAAAATTGCTTAGTTCTTTTTTAGGGGGGGGGGGGATTACAAGCTACGGGCTATATTTTGATTAGAATTTCTTAACTGCAATATGGACCAGAAGCAGCCCTTTATCAAATTTAATAAGGGGGAGATGGAGTAGGCTGTAGTCAAGGTGTTTTCTGCAGCCTAAAATCGTGCTTTTTCCCTGCTCTCAGGCTTTCCTTATAGGAAATATGGCTCTTCCATATTTCCTTATAGGCTTTTATGCTTATAGGCTGAAGTACCCACTCCACCGAGACAACATTCTGCTCAAGACTTGTTCATATTCTATCAGCCACCACTCCTCTAAGGCCTCTTTCCACCCCTGTTCAATAAATGGCCTCTTTCCACCCCCAGCTTCAATAAATAATTATAAAGAAATGGAAATATATTAATAGGCAAAGTTTTTAATTAAGACAGTGAACTTTAAAAAAAAAACTTTGAGTCCAAATATATCAGCATCACATTCAAAAGCCTTTATATAAGCAAAAATCAAGGACGAAACCAAAATAATTGACTAATCAAGCTATTACGCACTCTAGAAGATAACATAAACAGATGAGAAAAAGTGCAAATGTATACAAAAAAGGAAAGGACAGAAATTCTCACCCGACAGCCTTCAATTGTTGTTAAAAACAAATCAGCGAAGGTTAAGCACAAAAAATACTACTTCATAATATATTGTTTATATGTTTTCCTTTTGGTAGGAGATTCTAATGGAACTAGTCAACTTATAGATAATTTGATTTTGATTTCTGTTATCTTATTACAACTTTGTAATAGTCCAACGCAATTACCAATTATTTTTGTTCAATCAAACATTATATTATAGTGCAGAAGATCAAATACATATATGTAACGGCTGAATTGAATGTTCCCTAGTATTTTTTGACGATTTATGAAGAAACCTATTGCTGTTTTATGCTACTATGGCCTTTTTTTTGCCATATTCTGCCCACATAAAAATTTTCACGTCATCAGGGCATTCTTTACACACTACATTGTATATATTTTAGTATACATCTTTTCCAGCATTAAACCAAAAAAAAAAAATGTTTGTTTCAATCGGAAAAAAGAGGTTTTTTCTTCAAACGGAAGTAAACGACTACATTAACACCATATATTGTGGATGATGTCTCTTTCTCCATCCCATCACTCTTTTTGCTAAATTTTTACAGTACTTTACTGAAAGCATATATGAGTGCAACAAATTTAGCCATTGGGTGATTCCAAGTGAATTATTTACTGACCACTTTTGAAATATTTGACCTGACTTTTTTTTAAGAAGAATGCACCGCAATAAGCTTTTCATTTTTTGGTGGAATGTAAAAATACTTTTTATACTATTCCGCTTGCCCTTGCTTTTTAACAGTCTTTCTCATGATATTTGGGGACGAAAAGCCAAAATTTATTGTAAATAAAAGGGTTTGGGGACATGACGCCATCCGTCATATAGGGAATAATTTCTGATCGTTTAAAGTTGTACTGTCGCTATTTACTTTCACTTGAAAATACTTTTGTTCTTATAATCAATTTATAAACATTTTTAATACCCTACTCAGAGATAACCTAAACCTGAGGAGGGCTACTACCTCTCAAGACTCACTCTTTGCATCAAAATTTTACTTTGCAGGACAGTGCTTTGAGAAAAAGATTTTTTTTAACAGAACAAACAGAACACTGGTTTTTCAAAACAAGCTGTGGTCTCTGCAGTAAGAGAAGAGATTCACTCTCCATACTGAACGCTATATTCAATATTCGTCCATTTTTCAATCACTATATTTGCTTTTCAAAATAAATCCTAATTTTATAGTTTTACATCTCTCTAGAAGTTTTAACAGTCCATCGCAATTACCAATTATTTTGGTTTGATCTAACATCAATTTATTGTTTATAAGACCAAATAAACGTTCTGCAACTACTGAGTCGTATGCTTCCACTTTTATACTTTAGGAAGGAATGTACTGCTGTTGGGCTTCTAAAAATTATTGCATTCTGGCCATATAGTATTTTCCGCCAGAGCAAAGTATACTACCCCCACCATTTTCTGCATGTCTCGGTATTACATCTTTTCTAGTTTTGATTAAAAAAAAAATTCAAATGAAATCAAAGAGTGGCATTGAAAAAAAATTAAGAAGCATTCCGTATACGAGGGAAGATAACCCCTCTTCAACCCATCGCTCTTGACACTAAAGTATTACCTGCTTTACTGAAAGCATTTACGATTGCAACAAATGTAGCCAATGGGTGACTGTAAGCGTTTCATTTAGTGATAACTCTTAAAACTCTTCAACCATAAATGTTATTTTTTATGGCAAATTTGCATTATGACACTTTCCTATCTCTTGAGCTTTCCTGAATAATATTCTTTATACCATTCCAGTTGCCTTTGGTTTTACCAGTCATTTTGGAAGCGCTGGGGACAGAAGACAATCTATTTTGCAAAAAATTAAAAAAGAATTCCACAAAATGAGCTTTTCAAATAAAAGTAAAAAACCCAATTAAACCAAAAATGAACAAAAATACAATCAAATAATCTGCCAAGCGTAAAACTACCACAAATTAGCTTCGATAAATAAGTGAAGCCCAAAACGAACAGAAATTACAATAAATAACTGAGTCAAACTCAAAACGAGTAGAAATTTAACATGAGTAGGGTTCAAAACCCCTATGCTTTCCCAAGGCCAGAATATAATTTACACTTTGCTGATTTTTTTTTTTAATGTTTTCAATTTTATAACTTTAATAAATCAAATATTATTAACATTTTAAGGAATAAATATGAGCATTTGTATATTAAACTGACAATGCATATTCATTTGTATTTTTCTCAATAAAGTGCAAATTATTTTCTGCCCTTGGGAAAGCATGGTTTTTTTCAGCCCTACTCATCATTGTTTCTACTCGGTTTGAGTTTGATTCGGTTGTATATTGTAATTTCTGTTCGTTTTGGGTTTCATTTATTTATCGATGCTGATTTGTGGTAGTTTTACGCTTGGTAGGTTATTTGATTTTATTTTTGCTCATTTTTGGTTCAATGGAGTTCTTTACTTTTCTTTGAAAAACCTATTTTGTGGAAACATAGTTTGGCCTGCTATTTGCATGCTGGAGAAAATTTTTCGACAATTTTTAAACAATATGCACCCTTCTAAAAATCTAGACACAGATAGTAGTGTTTAATTTATTTTTAAACCTCCGATAGTTGACCTGAAAAATAAAACTTGATACCATTCGCAAGAAAATCTGTTTCTGCTTTTTGACAGCTTGGATACACTTACACTCTTTTTGTTTAGTTAAAGTTTAAGAGCAGAAGTAGTAATAGAAGTTTCCCCGAAAGTTTGAACATAATACCCTCAGTCGTTCTTGGGATACTGCTGAGATGTCTCATTGTTAATCAGCTTTTTGATTTAATTTTAAGGCAAACATTTATTTTTAAACATAACAGGAAAATTGCATAATTGTGGGGGTTGACATACGCAATAGCCCTATATATAAAGTTACAAGACCGTTCAGCTATGCTGAACAAAATAGCTATCTTAAATTTTGATTAGAAGTGTTTGGAAAATTATGAGCTAAAGAGGGGGCTGATTGCCCTCCAACAACATTTGACTCTTAAAAAGGGGTACTAGAACTTTGAATTTCCAATCAAATTAGCTCCTTTAAATAGTAACGATATAACTAGCTATGATAGAGCAGCGCTGCCTATGATATTGCTTATATGCCCTTTTAATACTTGCATGCGTATAGTTTATTTGTTTAATTGAAACTCCCCCTAGACCTTTCAACCTAATACTCTCAGTGTCATTAGCTACAATAACCATAGAAGTAGTATTAAAAACTCCAAAAAGTGTCTTCTGGCTAGTTCAAAATCTGTCACAACTTACTTAGTGTCCTTTTTAATAGTCCAAAGTGATTGGAAGGTAATTAACGCCCCTTCTAAACCCACCATTTCCCCAAACACATCCAATCCAGATAGAAAATATATTTTTTTAGGAGGAAACTCCCCCACAACCCTCAGGGAAAGGGTTGTAAGTTATGCCCTGGGGGCAAAAAGGTATTTTATAGAAAGTTTTGTCGTAGAAACTTCAAAAAGAGCTCATTCGATTGGAAATTCAATGGTCTAGTGCCCTTTCTAATAGTCGAAAGTGATTTTAGGCCAACTAACCCCCCTCTCACGCCCAGCTTTTCTCCAAACACATCCAATCAAAATTTTAGATAGCCATTTTGTTCATTGTAGTTGAAAGCTCTGAAAATTAGGTCTTTGAGGATGACAACCTCCCCACAGCCCTCAGGGCAAGGGTTACAAGTTATGCCCTTGGGTCATATAAGGTTTTCATAGAAAGCGTTGTCGTAGAAACTTCAAAATGGGCTCACTCGATTGGAAATTGAAATGGCTAGTGTCCTTTTTAATAATCTAAAGTGATTGGAAGGTAACTAACACCCCTTCCACGCCCATCATTTCCCCAAACACATCCAATCAAAATTTTGAGATAACCATTTTTTTTCAATGTAGTTGAAAGTTTTGGAAATTATATCTTTGAGCAGGAAACTCCCCCACAGTCTTCAGGGCAAGGGTTATACGTTATGCCCTGGGGGGATATAAGGTTTTATTGAAAGCTTTGTCGTAGACACTTCAAAAGCTGCTCATTCAATTGGAAATTGAGAGGGCTAGTGCTCTTTTTAATAGTAAAAAAAGATCGGAAGGCGAATGCCCCCCCCCCATACTGATCATTTCCCCAAACACTTTCGATCAACATTTTGATATAGCAATTTTGTTGAACGTAGTTGAATGGTTTGGAAATTATGTTTTTGAGTATGACAACCCCCCCCCCCCACAGCCTTCAGGGCTAAGGTTGTAAGCTATGCCCCAGGGGGCATATAATGTCATATAGAAAGTATTGTCGTAAAAACTTAAAAAAGGGCTCTTTCGATTGGAAATTGAGAGGACTATTGTCCTTTTTAATAGTTGAAAGTAGTAAGAAGGAGAATCCCCCCCCCCCTATGCCCACCATTTCCCCAAACATTTGAAAGGTCTGAAAATTATGTTTTTGAGGAAGACAACCCTCCCCCCATAGCCGTGAGGACAAGGGTCGTTAGTTATGCCTTTGGAGGCATTTAACGTTTTATAGAAATTTTGTCGTTAGAAGCTTCAAAAAGGAATCGTTTGATTGGAAATTGACACGACTAATGCCTTTTTTTATTAGTCAAAAGTGATCAGAGGGCAAATGTCTCCCTCCACGCCTATCATTTCCTCAAACACTTCCGAACAAAATTTCGATACAGCCATTTTGTTAAGCCTATCAGAAAGGTCTGGAAATTATGTCTTTGAGGATAAAAAATTCCCCCAGCCCTCAGGGCAAGGGTTTTAAGATTTGCCCTGGGGACATATAGGGTTTTTATAGAAAATGTGGTCACACAAACTTCAGAGGGAGCTCATGAGATTGGTAATCAGACGCTCTAGTGCTCTTTTTAAGAGTCAATGTGATCAGAGGGCAGATACCCTCTCCCCCCTACACACACGTCATAATGCCCCGAAATGCATCTATAGAAATGTTGAGATAGCCATTCTATTCAAAGTAGTCTAAATATCATATAACAAGGCTTTTGGGGTTGAAAAAGACCCCAGAGACTAGGGGCAGGCGGCTTTAAGTTATGCCCAGGGGGTATTAAAGGTTTTTTATGGAATTGATAGTTGTTTAACTTCAGAAGAGGCTCAGTCTTTCTCCCTGAAAATGACTATGTCAATATAAAAAAAACGAACAGAAATTAATTAAACGAACAGAAATTTGTGTGCGTGTGTGTGTGTGTGTGTGTGTGTGTGTGTGTGTGTGTGTGTGTGTGTGTGTGTGTGTGTGTGTGTGTGTGTGTGTGTGTGTGTGTGTGTGTGTGTGTGTGTGTGTGTGTGTGTGTGTGTGTGTGTGTGTGTGTGTGTGTGTGTGTGTGTGTGTGTGTGTGTGTGTGTGTGTGTGTGTGTGTGTGTGTGTGTGTGTGTGTGTGTGTGTGTGTGTGTGTGTGTGTGTGTGTGTGTGTGTGTGTGTGTGTGTGTGTGTGTGTGTGTGTGTGTGTGTGTGTGTGTGTGTGTGTGTGTGTGTGTGGTGTGTGTGTGTGTGTGTGTGTGTGTGTGTGTGTGTGTGTGTGTGTGTGTGTGTGTGTGTGTGTGTGTGTGTGTGTGTGTGTGTGTGTGTGTCACGATCAAAAAATTGTTTTGTCTAAGAAAAATTTTGTATCTTTGACAGAAAACTTGCTAGTTCGAACAGAAAACGTGTTATCACTGATGAAAAATGATGATCAAAGGGTAGAAATCATGGTCAATTTCCATGAAATCATTATAGAAATCAAGGGTAATCCCAGAAATCAGGACCATCGTAAAAATCAAGGGCAAAGTGTAGAAATTGCGGTCAACCTGTAAATTCATTACCAAGACAAAGAAGGCTCGAAAAGTGTTTTAAATACTCTGTCGTGCGAATGCATTGGAGTAACATGTTCTAGCAATGAAATATTGAGTCCCCGCATTTCCAGTGAAAAAAAAGAAAAAAGAGCGGTTGTTTGATGGAATTCTTTTGCTTATTTTGAGGTGAAATAGGTTGAAAATGTCCTAGTGGGTGAGGGTTGGTGTCATTTAGAGGGCTGGTGCCGGTGTGAAAACTGTGTCGTTGCACCATTCCGCTCTGGACCAGAAGTATACTTTTTATCAGTTTGGACATTTACTCTTCTCGCACAGGGGTGGTCTGCCGTTAGAGGTTTGCTGCAGAAATTCAGCGATAATTTCCGTATTAATACTACCTTTGTCTGGAGACCTCTTCCTTTGTCTTTCCGTAAATTTGGTATGTTATTCTTTATCATTTTAAAGATGCAATAACGTCCAAAAACTACATCTATTATCAATGCGCCCTCTGAAAATGAAGGCTACTAGGCGGGAGCTGGAACCTATTGTTAGGATAATATGAATTATCCATAAATTTATCTTAATGAAAAAGGGGTATGTCCTTAAAAGCTCTTAATATGGTTTAAATTGTAATTTATAACCCCCCTCCCTTATCCCCCGGGGTTGCAGGCTAGAAGCCCCCAGTTTTCTATAATAGATGGTTCTTTTTTTTGCGTATATGATAATATGACATTTTCAACTTTGATTTTTAACGTGTGTTTTTTTTTCTATGTTTTATTGCTTATTAATTTGTTTTCATTTTCATTATCTGTGTTTTTAAGATTTATTGTTTGGGACGAGTAAGACATGCATTTCCTCTTTATTACTATCTTGAAAGCAAATATCCCCTGGAGTGGATCAAATTGGGAGAGTAATCATGCCGTTCTAACGACTGCCAAAAAATGGGGAATCTCAGGTCTCGTGGAATAGTTCATTTTTAGAATATGGTTCAAGATACAAAATATTGACAAACGATTCATGGACGAGTTGCTTGGAGCGCTGTACCACTGGAAGGGAATGACGTTTCGAGTCCTGGCGAACCCATGGGGGATCCCCCCATGGGTTCCTGTGGTAGGGTTACGCAAAATTGCGTCAAGCATATTAGAACTGTCTGTTTGAAAGTAAAAAAAAAATGAAAAAAAAAATGAATGGTGTTTTGAGCGAATAATGAAACGCCGAAAAAGAAAGGCTTTTGGGCGAAAAAATGTCAAAATGGTATTTTTTGGCAGTGAGGGATGCGCAATTACAGCGTGTTCCCTTTAATAGAACAGGTGACTGCATTGTGCAGGTGCGAGGGGTTGGTAGCTCCACTTATCTAACCCTTTAAAGGCGAGGGTGTGTCACGTGTTGCAACATGCGCTTGAAACGGGGGTGTGCACTGTGACGTCATAATTTCCCTATTATTACTACTTATCTATTATACGGACCAGATTCCAAGTAAAAAAGCACCTGGGAATTTCACCTTGAAATAGGATATGAGCTTGGAATCTTGCCAGGACTGTCATAGAAATTCAAGTAACCTGATCTAACCTTTGAACTCTTGCCAAGGGCGGGAATATCACCTAGAAACACGTGACCGTATTGTACAGGTGTGTCGCGTGACGTCAGAGGGCATGTCCTTGAAATCCTATGGAAAAAGGAATATGTATGTTGTAGAAAAACAAAGGGGGGGGGGGGTGTCACCTAACCTTTGAACTCTTGCCAAGGGTGGGAATGTCACCTAGAAACAGGGATGCCCTGACGTCAGAGGGCATGCCGTAGAAATCCCATGTTCATTTCCCTATCTGTGCGTTTGAAATCCAATGCTATTTTCCTTGTGTTAATTTCAATGTCTGTGCGCTTGAAATCCTGTATTAATTTCCCTATCTGTATCCTTGAAATTCTGGCTAGACATGCCTGATCTTGCCTGGACATGCCTAATCTTGCCAGGACATGCCTAATCTTGCCTGGACATGCCTAATCTTGCCTGGACATGCCTAATCTTGCTTGGGCGGAAATTTCACCTAGAAACAGGCGCGAGGGGCTAGAAACTTCACTTGTTATTTTTCCTGTTTTAATTTCCCGATTATTACTACTTTTCGCTTGGGTTTCATTTATTTATTAATACTGATTTGTGGTAGTTGTATGCTTGGTAAAATATTTGATTCTATTTTTGTTCATTTTTGGTTTAATGGAGTTCTTTACTTTTTTGAAAAACTTATTTTGTACAAACAGTTTTTTTCGATTAATTTAGTTCAACATCCACCTAAATATTCCTTGAAAGCTTCACCTTAATACCCTTAGCTTGTCTAGTAGCAATAGCTGTAGTAGAAGTAGTAGCATTAGAGTAGTGGGGGGATAATTACTTTGACGGCACCAAAAGCAAGAATCCCACGAAGCCCTGGATTCCAGCGATGCCCCGGAAGACACGCCCCTGGATTCTGAAGACACCCTTAAATACACGCCGTTGTATTCCAAAGACACCCTAGAAGAATCGCTCCTGGATTCCGACAAGGTCCTGGAAGACATGCCCCTGGATTCGGTCGACGCCCTTGAAAACACACCCCTGGATTCTGAAACATCCTTTTTTTAAACGGTACCCTGTTTTAAATGGACACGCAATAAAACTGGTCAAGAGATCAGGTATTAGTTAAGTCATAAGGGGAAACTAAGAGACGCGGGTATTACGTCATGGGAATTACGTCACATTCGGCTGATACGTAATTACAGTTGAGGGTAATACAATCGTGCGTGACATAGTAGATTTATTGGGAATAACTTAATGACGGTGCAAACGTGAGTGTTACGTAATAGCAGCGCACACATGGGGTGTTCCATAATACGTTTCTGTGATTTCATTTTTTTTTCAAGACGTTGTTTTTTCTTCAAGACGCTCAAGGCGTTTTTTTTAAGGCATTTTTTTCTTTCAAGGTGTTTTTTTCTTTTGTTCTTACGTAATGGGGAATGTTTACGGATGATGCATTTTAACATAACCTATTTTTTTTTTTTTTTTTAGAGCAAGGGGGAATCCTCGCTTTTAACTCCGGAGGACACACATGCGGAGTGTTACATAATACTTTTTTTAGTTTCATTTTGTTTCAATAGTTTTTTCGCGGGGGATAATTATATTCTAATGATTTTTTTTGTCGTCATTAGGACTTAAAAGACCATACCCATCCAATGAACCTGTGCCTTAACCGAGTGTACCAGCAATCAATTTCTAATATTCTGTTTCAAGGAATACACTCTAGATGATAGCCATTAGCAAGCAATAAGAATCCTCCTCTTCGGTATACTGACTCAAATTGAATGATTTCCACATCAGAGCGCATAAGCATTACAACGTTATTGATTTTCTAACAGGACCTAGACAGCAAATGCTATATACCATCGGTGTTTGATATTACTTTACGTAAATTAATATAAGCTGAAGCCTTAACCTAAACAATAAATCTAAAGGACACATACTTTTGTAGATACACAATTTATTGATAAAAATAAAATTACAAACATTATTAAAACCAGAAAGAGCAGTTAAACATAACAAACGAAAAATAACGCATGAAAAGAGGCTTATAAAAAGGATAAAATTTGAACTAAGACATGCGTGAGTTGAAGAAAAATGGGGGTCCTAGCAATCATTTCCAGAGGTTGGGGGGTTGATATTAGAGGTAAATTTGAGCCCTATTGAGGTATTTTTAGAGAGTTTAATGAAAATGCAACGTTTCATTAAGACCAGACTACGCACTTCCAGTTGACAATTGCACATTTGAATAATATTTTCTCTTCAAACTACACTTAGTAACGTTAGAGGCAAATTTAAGCCCAATCAAGAGCTTTTAATGAAAATGCCGTGTTTTATTGGGGTATGACTATGCACCCATACCCTCAGTTGACAAGCACATATTCGAATAATATTTTATCTCTAAATTTCACTGAATCTTGCTTGAGGTAAATTTCACCCCTATTAAGAGCTTTTAACGAAAATATCATTAACGAAATAACGAAACTCTCTGGGACAGGACTATCACGGTTTCTGCCCCCCAGTTGAAAAGCATGAATTTGAATAATATTTTCTCTTCAAATTTCACATAATCTCGCTAGAGGTAAATTTAAACCCCAATTAAGAGCTTTTGACGAAAATGCTGTGTTTATTTGGGGGACAAGACAACCCTCCTCCCAGTTGACAAGAGCACATTTGAATAATATTTTCTTTTCAAATTTCACTAATTATCACTAGAGGTAAATTTAATCCCTTTTTAGATACTTTGAGACTTCAACGAAAATACCACGTTTCTTTGAGCCAAGACTATGAATATTCACCCCACCGCGGCAATGTGCAGATGGCCCATCAACAAACAACAACTCTAGATGGAGAGGGTTGTTACTATTTTTTTTATTATTTATTTTATTTATAACCCACTGTACAATAAATGTAAAATAGTGGGTAATAAATCAAAAAGAAAAAGAACAGCGACAATCTAGGTATTTAAGAGGTATTTCTGAAGTGCTTTTTAATAAAATACCACATTTCTTTGACTGCATGTTAGATTTCAGCCGCCACACTACCAAAAATTAGTTCAACACCTCTTGGCTTAACTTTAAGTTGTAAACCCACTGTACAATCCAAGAAATGTAAAATAGTGGAGTAATACAAACACAAAAAAGAAAAAGAAACAGCGACAATCTAGGTACTTCAGAAAAGGTATTTCTGAAGTGCTTTTAATTAAAAATACCACATTTCTTTGACTGCATGTTAGATTTCAGCCGCCACACTACCAAAAATTATTTCAACACCTCTTGGCTTAACTTTAAGTTGTAAAACATGTTAGTCCAAGAATTCACTCCACAGTGAAAAATCTGTGGCTGCCCAGTGACAATCTAATGATACATATTATCATTTCTAAGACATTATTTCCCAATAAAAATATGTTTTAAATCCATGTATTCATGTTTTCGCAAGCCAACCCTATCAAGATCGAAGCCTCCAAACACGTCATGCCACCACGGTTTTACAACCCTGCCCCCCTACCATCCACGAGGAATCCATTACAATTCTTAGAGAATTTTCAACCATTTCCCCACAAAAAATAAACCTATAAATCTAAATTGAACACTGTTTTTATTTGAACAGCGGAACTTATCATTTTGTTGATAGAATTATATAGTCCATGGCGATTCACTCCCCTTAGAATTTAAAACAAATCTTGAACGATGCTTCGCCTTATTTTCAATGGTCTTATAATAATAGGCTGTATGGTGGCACCCTGTGATATCAGTCATGAGCATGAACAAAAAAGTTTTCCGACGTTTGAATACTCCGATAGATATATTATTTATTTTTTGTTGTAATTGTTTTCTGTCGATTCCCAACCTCTGCCAAACTATGACTCATCCATGGCACCAATTACCAGCAAATCCTCATTCTCAAGAAATTTTCAAGATATTTCTAACTAAACAGCATGCATTCAATCCATTGATTCATGTTTTCGCAACCCATAGCATACCGGTCAAGGAGATGCTTCTTTAACCGGTTTTTTAAATTGTGGCACACTTTCCGCTTCCCAAATTGATGATGGAAATATATTCTAGACCACCGGACCCGTATGCTTTGCCACATGACTGGAACGAACCGTACTTCTTGGCTCACTTACCAGGTCTTCAGCATTTATCATAGCATAACCGGGATAAATTGAATTAAAACGAAAATAATTATTAAAAACATAAGGCACAAAACCATTCAAACTCCATAAAAACCTTATATGCCCCCAGTGTATGACTTACAACCCTATCCCCAGGGCACTGGGGGTTGTGTCAACCCTAGAGTAATTGCTATATTTTCTTTGGACTATTTTTTAGCAAAATCGCTATATCAGAATTTTAATCAGACTCCTTTGGTGAAGAGGGGTAGTCGAGGGGGGCTAGCTGCCCTACATCACTTTGGACTCTTCAAAGGCAACTAGAAGTTACAATTTTCAACCAAATGAGCCGCCTCTAAAGTTCATACAACCATCCCTTTCAGAAAAGCCTTTTATGCCCCGTGGGCATACCTTACAGCCCTTGCCCCAAGGCTCTAATTTTTTTCAACCCCCAAAACCTTGTTATGTGATATTTGGACTATTTTGAATATATCGCTATCTCAAAATTTCTATTATATGCATTTTTGGACAGTACGATGTGTGTGTGGTGGGGGGTAGCTAGTCTCCAATCTTTTTTACTCTTAAAAAGAGCGCTAGAGCTTCTGATTACCCATTCAATAAGCCCCTTCCGAAATTTATATCACCACGCTTTCTATAAAAACCTTATATACCCCAGGGTCTAAGGCAGGGTATAACTTACAATCCTTGCCAATAGGGTGGGGGGGGGTGTTTTCATCCTCAAAGAAAAAATTTCTAAGCTTTTTAACTAAGTTGAACAAAATGGCTATCTCAAAATTTTGATTCTAAGTGTTTGAAAAAATGATGGGCGTGGGGGATCGCTTTTGACTAATAAAAAGGGCACTAGTCCTCTCAATTTTAAAGCGAATGAGCCCTTTTTGAAGTTTCTACTACAACACTTTCTAGAAAAACCTTATATGCCCCAAGGGCAGAACTTACAACCCTTGCCCTGAGGGCTGTCGGGGTGAGGGGGCGTTGTCATCCTCAAAGACATTTTTTTTTTTTCCGGACAAAATGCCTATCTCAAAATTTTAATCAGATGCATTTGGGGAAACAGTGAGCATGGGAAATGGGCTAGTTCCCAATCACTTTCAACTATGAAAAACAGCACTAGCTCTGTCAATTTTCAATCGATTGAGTCTTTTTTGAAGCTTCTACGACAACTCCTTCGATACGAAATGCCCTAGTCTAAAAAAAAAAAAATAATAAATAAATAAATAAATAGTACATTGTGCCAACACAGTTCTTTATTTAGACAGCGCTATTGCGCTGCCTGTGAATAACAAGGTGTTGAGGGTCAGAGGAATTCTTTCTCATATACGGAATAATTACAGTCTTAAATTTTGCTGTCGCTCTTTACTTTCATTTTTAACAACTCTTTATTTATTTATCTTTTACTTGTTTTTAATATCATAAACAAGGTACAATAAATATGAAGAGGGCTACCGCCCCTCTCGAAATCTTCATGTGAGGCACTTCATGTGGAAGGCCTTGGAGCTTTGGAGAGGGCCCAGTTAATTAGAAGTTGAAAGTTTCAGTACCCTTTTCTAAGATTTATCCTTCTTTTCAACAAATTTTTTACCAAATGAGTTGTTACTGACTACAGTGTCTAAAAAAATCCTTATTCTCGTTTTTTTTAATCCCGCCTCCTCTCCTCTCGATGACATAATAATCTTGTTCACTTAATTCAAACTTTAATGGCACCTACACTAATTTAAAAACAACTTTTACTTTTTTTTATTTTTGGATTTGGATAGCCAAACATAATTGACGAAGACAGGTATACTAAAAAAAAAATCAAAACCACAAAAAAAAAAAATTCCCGGTTTTGTAGGGTGCCCTTCTGCCATAAGGCACCTCTTTCACCGTGGAAATACATTAATAATACACAAATATTTTCATAAAACCTTGTTCTCAATCAACTATATATCATCCTCCTTCCTCCCAACCTTCCCTCAACCCCAAAATAAACCTAGGAGGAGTAGAAAGCCCTTACAATATCTTTCGGCACGCCATTCTAATTCTTCTTTAAAACACACAAATAAACTACTAAAACATTTTTAATACCCATTTGGCTACTCGAAAACAAACAAAAACCAATAAAAAATAATCTAAAATCTTTTATCTTAGTACTAACATCATTTCCTCAATTTTTTTTAAAAATTTAATTTAAAACTTTTTTTACATTATAACAGTTAAATCAAAATTTTCAAATTTAAAAGTCAATTTTGCTCATCCATTACTCATCTACTCTCTCCCTCCACATTCGACTCCGTCTCAAGTCATCCACATAACTTTCAAGCCAAACATTCGCCAAATGAATTTTGAACTGCTTCTGACGTTTTTCTGCATGTTCCAAACACACATGCTAACACTTGTTATTAGCAAACACAGCGCATAATTCCTTGGCTTACCTTTAACACAAAAGGACAGCCTTAGAGCTTTCTTCTTTTCTTCTACAGACGTTGTTTTTATTCCTTCATTTTCAATACTTCCAATGATCTTTGGGGTAGTCCACCGTTCGAGGGGCATTGAATCAATTCGTGTAATAGTCCGCCAAGAACTTCGTCTCCACACATCGAGCAAGTAGGCGTTTGGGTTTTCAATATGAGACTAACTCTATCACTAAGGGTAATATTCCATGAATCATGCAGTACACAAACTCTTTCTGTTTATAACTAAACGGCAATTCACTTTGATTTTTATAAGATAACTGAAAATCAATGAGCGGCTGCTTTTCTCTAGCTCTATAATTCGGTTCCTTCTCACTTCTAAAAACATCCCGCGATACCTTCTTTAGTTCCTCTTTTCCCAAGTCACATCTCAGTGCTCCCAATTCCTTTGCTTTCTTCAGGTGGCTGACAATCCATCGCAGAGGGGTCCGGACTTTTGTTACTTAATTTTTTCACCTTTTCTTGTGCATCCTCATTCACTATAGGGAGAAACCACTGCCTCATAATTGCAGTTGATAGCTCCTCTTTAACCACAAGTTCATAAATGCTTCTGAGGAAGAGCGTCTTGCATATAAACCTGAAATCTGCTACCCCAGTTTCCGCCCGATTCCACAGGAAGGTATAGCATTTTTATTTGTAACTTTTCAAGTTTCCCCGTCCAAACAAATCTCCAGATGGCTCTTTCAATTTGTTTGGAAAGGTTTTCAGGTAATGTGAAAACAGAAGCAGTGTAAAATAATAGCATGAGGCAATATGTATGGACATAATGAATTATTTCAAACATCGTTTTGAAAAGGCTTTTTCTTGGTTGACTCAATATCCCGACTATTTTATTTACTTTTTCCTGCCAAAATTTTTTGTGTTCAGGACTTTCTCAAAAGTCTGGCCCAATACTCGCCCCTTTTCCGCAAACGGGAGCCAACAGTCTCTTTCTATGTCGTCGTAATTTGCAGATTTGTTCAAGAGTAGAATACTGCTCTTTTGTCTGTGTATTTTCAAGTTAAATCCTTGCTCGTACCAATGCAACCCACTACACACAGTTTTCACATCATTTTTACTTCCTGTGATAAAATTTCCGTTATCGAAGAAAGCTGCACTTTTCAGAAAAACATTTTAAGAAACTTGAACACCGCACATTCTTTCTTCTACATACCGAAAGAGTTGTTCGAGATTTATTTCAAATAGCGTTTCAGGACAAGGGTCCCCTTGCAGCAGACCTCTTTCTAGGTTTATTATTGTCGTCAGTTTTCCATTCACCTTTTGTCGTCAGTTTTCCATTCACGTTTTCCTAATCACTTTCGATGCAGAATATATTCTTTCCAATTTATCTATGACTTTCTTTACAAAAATTATCTTTAGTCGCATTAATAACCACAAAATCTCTCGTATTACGGAATCATACGCCTTCACTATGTCAGCGCCAACTAGGGCTAATAGGTTTCAACCTAACACTTTTTCCATCGTTTTTTTATCTTGCCGAAGGCAAAGGCCTCTGAGAACTGTCAGGACATGTTGAGGTTTCCTGCTTTTTATTTCACCGTACTGGTAATCTGCCGCTATTTTCGCTTCGCTTTTCTCCAGTCTTTTAGACCACACTTTAGTACATATTCTAAAGTCGCAGTTTGTTAAGGAAATTGGTCGCCAGTTTCGGAGGTCTTTTCTAGGTCCGCCCTTGTGTAACAGTGATATAACCGACAGTTCACTTTCAGGGTATCCTCTTGACCCAAATTCATTTAGCACTTTTATTAAAAACTCCCCAATTTCGCTCTACGTTAACTTATAAAAATTATAGCTTAGCCCGTCCATTCCTGCCAATACTCCATTTTTTAACCCGGGTATCACTTCTTCTACTTCATATCTCGTAATTTCTTCCCCTATCTGTGCATTTTGTTCTTCTGTAACCCGGTATCTGGACTGAAATTCACCGAATCAGTTCTCTGTTGTGTTCCCTACTGGAGGTTTTTTATACAACACCCTGTAAAAGTAGGCGGTTTCAATTAATATTCTCGTTTGATCTGAGGGTGTTCCACCGTTTTCGGTTCATACTTTCCCGATTCAGTTTTCATTTCTCTTTGCTGCGCTTTAACTTTTTCTGACAGTGTTATCAGTCTTGATCAGTCCAACTCTATTTTTCATCTTGAAGGTTTCGAACTCTTTTTCTTCAATTTGTCTTATTTGCTGTTTTATTTCGTAATACTCTTGCCAGATGCTTTGCCCTATATCCATTTCCTCCTTTAGGTCAGTTAACGTATATGGATGGTGTTTGTGAGCTTTTTTCTCTCTTCTCTGTTGCTTTTTAAGACTTCTAATGAAATGACCTATTTTTCTCGTAATATATTTGGGCCCATTCTCCAAAATACTTGTTTTTTTTTACGTCGATACTACGGTCCTTTCTGGATCAAAGTTGACAGTCTTAACTAAGGCCGCGTGATCTGTGAAAGGTACCACATCGTTTTCAATCTTCGTCACTTTTTTCAAGGGGTTTGAAGTGCAGTGAATTGTGTCTATACGGCTCGTACCTCTTGCGTCAGTACGCGTGTAAGATACCTCTTTATTCTTCTCCATCATGGCATCTTTCAGCTCCCAAACACGTACAGTTTTCTTTTAGTTCTTCGCTTAGTTTCCTCTTGTCATTTTTCTTGGCTTTACTTTTGATGTCTGTTTGCTGTAATACGCAATTGAAGTCACCTAAGACAATCATTGATTCTGCAGTGAGATGCCTGATAATATTCCTTCTGAGGACTTTCTTCGCGTTGCTCGAAATTATTTGTGCCAGACGGTAAGTGTACATTAACCAAAGTGATATTTTGCAACGTGATGCTGCTCACTTTTCCATCGGTTTCATATCTCAGGCTCGCTTTATTTATGTTTTCATCATTTCGAAAAATTAAACCTGTGTCAGCTGCCAGCCCTGCTGATATAAACTTATAACCTTTCTCTCGAAGGTACCTTATATTCGTAGTGTCTACCTGCTGGACGCACAAAATATCCAATTTATTTGTTAAAATAAAATCTAGTAGCATTTTTTGTCTGTTCTCCCGTTTTAGACCATTTACATTTGGAGTTCCTATTCTGACTGCCATATTTTTGTTAAGGTCCTTTTATATTGTTTTTTTTTTTTTTTTTTTTCTGTTTTAATTCCTTTTTTTTCTTTTAGCTTGGTTTCGCACCTTTTTTTCTTCTCACTGTTTGACTCCACCGAATCTTGCGAGATATTGCTATACTGTCTTTTTGGGAGTGTCTCCCAGTTTTCTGGTTTCTGGCTTATTCTAGTTTATTCTAGTTATTCTAGTTTAACGGCCCTTGTGTTTCAGCAGTTGTTTTGAAAGAATCTTCTGATAAACACAGAATTAGCTCTAAGGGAGAGATGATGGGAGGATGGAGGTAGAAATTGATATACAATCCTCAGGACTTTTCTTTAGGGGGGGGGGTTCTTCAGAACAGGCACGGTCACCTGAATCAGAATCTAAAACTAAAGGAGAGGAGCTAGATTTGCGAGCAGATCCTGCTGAAGACAGTCTTAATGACTGTCTTAAAGTGACGGAATGTTCCGCTCTTATGATCCAGATCTTAGTTAATTAAAGTCATCAAAGTGTTACAAACTTCTTTTTTAATAGTATTTGGTACTTTTATAAATAAAATAAAAATAACATGTATATGATATGTAGAATGTGGCTGAGTACGGTTATTTAAATATGCAAGGCTGTTAGGGTAATATTTCTTAGGTTTAAATGCAGAAAAAATGACTAATATGATTTTACTCCAAAATGATGGTAAATTTGGATTCTTTTTTTTATTCATTTTTTTTTATTTTTTTTGCAAAATGGTTGTTCGAAATCAAATACTGTCCTATTGTTGAGGTATTACCGTAGTCACAATATTACCAAAGCGATAAACTAGACACTTAATTAAATTGATGAAACTTTAGATGAAGGGGCATCACCTTTCTTAAGCCCAGAAAAATCGGAATCATTAAAAAATTTCATTAAAAGATGTAAGTAAGGCTTAAAAGAAATTCTCAACTGATCTTGTACCCACAGACCAACTCTAAAACACCAATTTTACTCTGCATTTCTTAGGGAGTACTTTATTTTACCTTATTTCACCAATTTTACCTTATTTTACCAATTTTACCTTGTTTTACCAATTTGACCAATTTTACTTACCGAGTTTTTATTTTGCGGTAATTTTACAACATTACTGCCACTCCCCCTCATCCTTTGTTATATGCGTTCAAGTTTAATATTCGTCAAAATAATGTTTCTAAAAGAATAATCATCCTTGAAAAATCGAACCCCTTCAAATATTTCCCTAAAGGGATACTAGAATATCAAAATAAATTTTCGAGTCATCATTTCTACGGCTATTAAGGTAGATTCTTCAAAAATAGCTAATAGAATACGTCCCGTGCAAGCCGACAGTGACGCCAGGGTGCAATACTCCCCCCCCTAGAAAACGAGAAAAAATTAACAAATGTACAAAATAGAAAAACGCAAAACAAATCACACTATAATATTCGTAAAAAAAAGGTTCTGGTACCACTTTCCTTCATCTCCGTAGGAAACGTCTTGGCAATACTTATGATGTCCTCCCTCCCCATTTTGTGTTGATAAAAATATGATCGTAACTTGTCAAATTAAAATCAAAATAATTCTATAATAAGAGGAGATCTATAACCCTGCACTACACAAATTAAGGTATATTCCAAACATATTCCTGGAAGTAAAGGGTGATAAGAGATTAAATGTAACACCCCTCCATCTCCCGTCTCTCTAATTCTATAGTACTCTTTATTCTTTTAAATTTCTTTTAACAAACTTTTGTTTGTTAAACCTGTTTTAAATGAATCTAAAAAATAACTTACGTTTATTCTATGACACTAATTCATGTTTTCGCTTCCCAATATTGTCGTGACTAGAATCGAATTCTCTTTTTTTCCGATAAAAGATGTGACTAATCAGCATTCAAAGATAACGTTTTTTGTAATTTTAGTTAGAAAATTCTTTGCGCTCATTTTTTTTAGATACTAGTACAAGACTCACAGATTAAGTAGAATCAAGGAAAAACAACACATGAAATAGAAACCTAGACTTAGAAATATATAATCTTTAAATTCTGATGACAATCAAGAGTTAGAGATATTTGGAGCTAACCATCAATAGAGGAACATGTAATAAAAGGATAATAAACGTGAAGTGATGATTTTTCAGGAAAACATAATGCAGTCCATCTTCTTTTTTTGTTTCGGTTTTCACCAAAACTAAACCTTTTATTACTTTTTTTTAATTATATCGCATATGCAGATATAATACAAACTTAAATTTACAATACCACTGACGATAAGATACGTTAAAATACAATAAAGCTAAGAAAACAAGTCGACACAAACAGTGCATAATATATGCCTTTTCATGAATGTAACAAGTGCAAGTGCATTCTTTTCATGAATGTAACAAGTGCCACCTGACGATAAGATACGTTAAAATACAATAAAGCTAAGAAAACAAGTTGACACAAACAGTGCATAATATATGCCTTTTCATGAATGTAACAAGTGCAAATTCTAAACTGAGTCATGCATACATAAAAGTAAAAACAATTAGTAAACAGGAGTGACAATTCACGAAAATACAGGTGGGAGCATATTTTCGAAATTTAGAGGGGCAGTTTTATTGGTTATTCTTTTTTTTTCAATGGAAATTGGTAAATGTTTTTCAATGCAAACACACCAAAAAAAATGTTTTCAAAGTTTAGGGAGGGTGACAAAAAAAAGTAATTACCCTCCACCCTTTTTTCAATCCTGCAAGCAAATGATCAAATTATTCAGTAAGGCTAAATGCAGCAGCATTAAGCGCATGAACTTTTGTTCTTTTTTAATTCTATCCTGGGTATATGACTGAGTAAAAATATGTCAAGAAACAGCAGGCTTAATTTATTTTATTTTTTTATATATGAATACCATGCAGCGAAAAAAAAAAACTGTTTCTGTGACACAGAGTAAAGAGGCCAAAAAATAACACCTCACAAGGAAATTTGGAACTTCCACTATCTTCGGACTTTAACAATAACATCTATATTCAAAACTATCTGAAAGATCTTAAGCCGAACTGGCCAGCCATGACAAAAACCAACAAAGAAAAAAAATCTCAAAAAAAAAACGAGACTGTGGCCAGTGGAGAGAAAGAAAACAACAAAAACAACGCGGATATTTCGCCTGTATACAAACAAGGCGTCTTCAGCACGAAAGACACACAAGAAGAACAAAATAAAAAAAAACAAAAAAAAAATAAGATAAAACTAAAAACCAATAAAACCACCACCAAAAAAAAACAAACAAACAAACAAAAATGTACAATTGGCGCAAACTGATCCACGTAGGGAAAAGATGCTAATATAGAGTTACTTCAGTGATGACACCAGAGTAACTGAGGAAAAATAAAAAAACTGTAAATTACTTTAATTATTCTGTTGCGAAATAATCCTTTTGTTAGCTATTACTGAAGCAAATCGTTTTTGGTCTAGCAGGTAAAATAGTCCCTGGTGATTATTTAAAATCTTAACTCCCTTATTGACTGTTGATTCACTCTTTAGAAGGTTATCATAAATTGAGTCAATATTTAAATTACCTGTGTCCCTATTTATGGAAAGGTTAGCAAACATATGTTTTTTAATTTCTATGGCTTCCCTCGCCCATTGGTGTAACCCTTATCATTAGAAATATTTTCAAAAAGAAATTCTTGAGACTTTCTGTGTTAATTTCTTTATTTTTTTGCCGATCTGTGGGTGAGGATTGAGGCAAACAATTTTCATTTAGAAATCACGGCATTTTGAATAAAAATCAAGGCATATTGAATAAATCCGTAATTTTTAACAGGTTCACTACAGCCTTTATATTTGATTTTGTTTTTATTTGTTTCTGAGGGCACTTTCTTAGAAATAAATCTACCATACACCAGTTCAAATGGTGCAGCTTTTTCATTTAATTACTTAAAAAAAAAAAATACGAAAAGGATAATAAGTTTTTCCGAAAAATAAGTTTTTCAAAGAAAAGTAAAGGCCATTTTTACTATTAAAGAACAAATGAAACCCAAACCGAACAGAAATTACATAAACAATGATATTAGCAATAAAACATACAAAAAGTAATAATATGAATGAATAAATAAATCTTAAAGCGAGTAATGCTTAAGTTTTATATGTAAATCAAGCTTAAAACAAAAAAAAAATATTTTTCTATTGAAGTATAAATGAAACCCAAAACAAACAGAAATTAAATAAACATTCAATGCAAACAACATACAGTAATTACTCATATAAATGAATAAATAAATCTTAAAAAGAGTGAAACTTAAATTGAGTATGCAAATCAAGCTTGAAACGAACAAAAACCACTACAAACAAGAGTTTGGGTATCACCTTCTTCTTTCACTGTAAAAGTCTAAAACCTAATGCGTTATTAGCGCTTTACTGAAAACGAATTTTATTCCAAATATATTCTTTTGTACTTAATATTGAAAACAAAGATTAAAATTACAGTAAAATTTTGAATTGATGAGCTTTCAGCAATTAATATCATTATACATAAAATATTAAGTTTAATTATAAATTCTGTCTAAATTAGTTTCATACGGAAATAGTTTTCACTACAAAGTAGAGTTTGGATACTGCCTCTTCCTTAACTGTAAAAACCTAAAGCCTACTGCGTCAAGGGTGCTTCACTGAAAACGGATTATATTACAAATGTTTCCTTTTCAGTTCTTACAGCATTGAAAATGAAAATAAAATTACAATGAAATAAAATCTTGAACTGATGGATCCTTCAACAATTAATATCATTATATATCAAATATTCAATTTGATTTTGTTTATACTTTCCAATACTATTCAAGACACATATAGTTTTCAGTAAAGCACCAACGACGCAGTAGGTTTAAGACTCTTACAGTCAGAGAAGGAGGCAATACCCAAACTCTGGTATGTAGTGATTTTTGTTCGTTTCAAGCTTGATTTGCATATTTGATTTAGGTATCACTCTTTTTAAGATTTATTTGTTCATTTACATTAGTATTTATTGTGTTTGTTTGCATTGATTGTTTATTTCATTTCTGTTCGTTTTGGGTTTCATTTATACTTCAATAGTGATTTTTTCTTCGTTTTAAGCTTGATCTGCATATAAAATTTAAGCATTACTCGCTTTAAGATTTATTTATTAATTTATATTATTACTTTTATAAGAACCAAATACGCCCCCAGGACAACACTTACAACGCCTGCCCTCCAGACCCTGGGGGTTGTGTCGACAACGGAGTTTATGTTATCTTATTTTGGAACTATTTAAACAAAATGGCTATCTCAGAATTTTTAGCGGATGGGGTTGGGGAAAGAAGGGTATGGGGGGTAGTTGCACTCCGATCTCTTGGCTCTTAAATACTGAACTAGAACTAAAAATTTCCAGTCAAATGAGCCCTCTATGAAGTTTGTAAGAACATCCCTTTCATAAGAACAATACATGCCCTCAAGGCATAACTTTGAACGCCTCTTTCCGGGCCCTGGGGAGTTGTATTGACACCAGAGTTTTTCTTTATTTGACCTTTAAACTATTTTTAACCAAAAAGCTATCACAAAATTTTCATCGGATGGGTTTGGAAAAAAAGGCGTGGGGGGGCTATTGGTCCTCCGATCTCTTTTGACTCTTAGAAATTGAACTAGAATTTTCACTATATATACAAATGAGCCCTCTCTGAAGTTTATACAAACAACCCATCCATTAGAACCATATATGCCTTCAGGGCGTAACTTGCAACGCCTGCCCCCGGGCCCTGGGGGTTTGTGTTGAACAGGAGTTTTTTTTTATCTACCCTTTCAACTATTTTCAACAAAACAGCTATCTCAAAATTTTTATCGGATGCATTTGGGGGAAGAGATCCGTTGGAGGGGGGGGGGTATTTGCCCTCTGATCTCTTTCGACTCTTAAAAACTAAACTAAAACTTAGAATTTCTGATCAAATGAGCCCTCTCTGAAGTTTATACGAGCATCCCTCCCATAGAAGCTATTTCTAACTAGAAAATTCTAACTAGAACTTTCAATTTCTAATCAAATGAGCCCCCTCTGAAGTTTATACGAGCATTCCTTTCATAGGAACCATATACACCCACAGGACAGCACTTACAACGCCTACCCCCAGGCCCTGAGGGTTGTGTCAACACCGGAGTTTTTGTTACCTAATATATATGAAAAATAGGGCGTGGAGGGGAGGGGACTAGTTGCCCTCCGATCTCTTTTGACTCTTAAAAAGTACACAAGAATTTTCAATTTCCATCAAATGAGCCCTCTCCAAAAATTATACGAGCATCCCTAACACAAGAACTATATATGCCCCCAGAGGAGTACTTAAAGCACCTGCCCCGCCCTGGGGGGATGTTGCGACACAGGACTTTTTCTTATCTGACCTTTGAACTATTTTTAAGGAAATGGGTATCTAGTAATTTTTATTGGATGGATTTGGGGAAAAAAGGGTGGTTGGGTGGGGCTAGTTGCCTTTTGATATCTTTTGACGCTTAAATAGTGAACTAGAACTTTCATTTCTAATCAAATGAGCCCTCTCTGAAGTTTTATACGAGCATCCCTTTCATAGAAACCATATACACCCACAGGAAAACACTTACAACGCCTACCCCCGGGGCCCTGAGGGTTGTGTCAACAGCAGAGTATTTGTTATCTAATATTTGAACTATTTCTAAAAAAAAATTGGCTATCTGAAAATTTGAAGCAGATGGGTTTGAGGGAAAAGAGAGGGGGAGGTTTGTCACCTTCTAATCTCTTGACTCCTAAAAAGTGAACTAGAACTTTCAATTTCCAATCAAATAAGCCCTCTAAGAAGTTTATACCAGCATCCCTTTCATAAGAACCATACATGCCCTCAGGGCGTAACTCAGAACGCATGCTCTCGGGTCCTCGGGAGTTGTGTCAACACCAGAGATTTTCTTATCCGACTTTTGAACTATTTTTAAGAACCATATATGGCCCCAGGGTAAAACTTACAACGCCTGCCCCCGGGCCCTGGGGGGGGGGGTTGTCGACTTAGGAGTTTTCGTTATATGATCTTTAAACTATTTCTAAAAAAAGGGCTTTCTTAAAGTTCTTATTGGATGGGTTTGAGGAAAAAAGGGCGTGGAAGGAGAGGGGCTAGTTGCCCTCCGATCTCTTTTGACTCTTTAAAAGTGAACTAGAAATTTCAATTTCCAATCAAATGGGCCCTCTCTGCAGTTTATATGAGAAATACCCTTCCATAAGAACCATATATGCCCCCAGAGCATAACTTGCAACGCCTGCCCCCGGGCCCACAAAATTTTTATCGGATGCATTTGGGGAAAGCGATGTGTGGGGGTGGATAGTTTCCCTATGATCTCTTTTGACTCTTAGAAACTGAACTAGAAGTTTCCATTTTCAATCAAATGAACCCTCTACCAAGTTTATGCGAGTATCCCTTCCATAAGAGTTATATATGCCCCCCAGGCATAACTGGCAACGACTACCCCGGTTCCTGAAGGATTGTGACAACCCCAGAGTTTTCATTATATGATCTTGGAACCAGTTTGAAAAAAATAGCTCTCTCACACCTCTTATCAAATGGGTCTGATGAAAATAGGGCGTAGAGGAAGGGGGCTAGTTGCCTTCCGATCTTTTTTTATTCTTAAAAAGTGAATGAGAACTTTCAACTTACAATCAAATGAGCTCTCTCCGAAGTTTTATTCGAGCATCCCTTCCATAAGAACCATTTTTGCACCCAGAGAAATTACTTACAACGCCTGCCCCCGGGCTCTCGGGATTTTTGTCGACACAGGAGTTTTGAACTATTTTTAATATTTATTTTAAACCATTTGAACTATTTTAATGAAATTGCTATCTCAAAATTTTTATCGGATGGGTTGTTCACTCGGTGTGAACTAGAACTTTCAATTTGCAATCAAATGAGCCCTTTTTGAAGTGTATACGAGCATCCCTTTCATAAGCACCATATACGAACGCAGGACAGCACTTACAATGCCAACCCCCCGGGCCTCCTAGGCCTCCGGGTGTAGGGTTTTTTTTTTTGTGTTGACACCGAAGTTTTGTTATTTAATTTTTGAACTATTTTTAAAAAAATGGCTATATCAAAATTTGTAGCTGATGGGTTTGGGCAAAAAGGCGTGGGGGGGCTAGTTCCCCTCCCCCCGATCTCAAGACTCATAAAAAGTAAACTAGAACTTTCAACTGCTAATCAAATGAGCTCTCTATGAAGTTTATACGAGAGCCGTTTCATAACAACCATACTTTTCCTCAGGGCATACTGATAATGCCTGCCCCCAGCCCTGAGGGATTGTATCGACACCTTAGTTTTGCTTATCCGACCTTTGAACTATTTTTAACAAAATGGTTATCTCAAATTTCCATCGGATGGGTTTGGAATAAAAAGGCATAGGGCTAGTTGCTCTCAGATCTCTTTGACTCTTAAAAAGGGCACTAAAATCTCGATTTCCAATCAAATGAGCCCCCTTCGGAATTTATGTGACGACCCTTTCTGTAGAAAGTGGCTCTGAAAAAAAAATTAAACATTGGAGCCGTGTGGCCTTTACTATAGGCAACGCTACAGCGTTGCCTCTGAAACATTTTTAACCCGTAAAAACCTTTAAAACTTATTTTTGAAAATTCTTTGGACCAACCCTACAATCACTGTAATTGAACTTGTAACTATAGATCCAATTAAAGATTGAAGTGACTAACTTTCAATAAAAGCAAAACGTTTAGTCCATATTCTTAGAAATGCGTCCAGTATTATTCATTAGCGGATGAGGTGGCGCAAAACACTTTTATCCAAAACGTTTATCAAAAAAATTTCATAGTTAGTATCCTCTTATAAGAGTTAAACAGCACTGAGGTGTCCAAAGTCCCCTAAAGAGTCTTTCATTCTGAAAGTCAAATAATAATTATTGGGTTTGTATCTCTTAAAAGAAGGAGATTTCTTCTTTCCGTTTGAAATTATGTTATCTCAACACAAAAAGTTCTCATTTTTATTTTCTTAATGTTTACTTTGAAACCTAAAGCTATTCCAATACTGTGTCAATACTTTGTGTATATATATCTCAGAATAATGTTGTATTCAGTTGTGTCAGTGATACTCTGTGTACTGAGCAATTTTGTCGATCTTCAGGATTAAGGGCATTAATATTAGAATATTCGTTGGTATCAAAGGCTTCATATATGCATTTCAGTAGAAATACTATGCCAGTAGTGGGGCCATAATACCCTTAAATGGATTTTAAACCGGTTAGGTACCCATTAAGAACCTGCCAGCTGGTCTTACGTCACACGACACACCCCTGTGTTAAAATGTTATGCATAACATGGACTACGCAATCTTTTTTCATCAATAGAAAAAATATAACATTCCATTTAAAAACCTTCATTTCCATTTAAAAACCCATGATTTCCAATAAAATCCTTCCTTTTCCGCTAAAAACCCTTCTTTAGCATTAAAAACCTTCATTTCTATTTAAAAACTTATGGTTTCTACTAAAAACCATCTTTTTCCATTACAAACCCTTCCTTTTCCATTAAAAACCTTCTTTTTCCATTAAAACCAATGTTAGCCTAATATTTTCAAATATATATCAGATTTGTGTTTTGCAATTTTGTTTTGTCACAATTCGTAGCCTTTTTTTGTATAGGGAGAATCGTTATAGACTCTAGACGTCTATGGTTTTCTGAAAGCTACCAGATCCCCTGTATTATCCTTCCTTTGTCCAAAGGGAGCTGTAAATAGAAACCCCATACCTAGCCTTTGCACCCGGGGCGCTATAAATAGAAAATAGAACGGCAATCTAGCAATAGTCTCATTCTGAATTATCAGATTGACAGATCATTTATCATGGGCAGCGCAATCGCGCTGGTTAAGATTTTAAAGAATGATTTTGGCACAATATATTATTTGCCCTTTTTTTTGGCCCCTCCCTTCCATTTTTCCCCCATACCAGGACACTTTGTATCAAATGAGGACACTTGACGGCGCAGAAACTTTGAAAAGAGCTCAGTTGTTGATTGGAAATTGGAGTGGGTAGTGCCCTTTTTAATAGTCGAAAGGGATTGGAGGGCAACTAGCCCCTCCCTTCCATCCCCTTCATTCCCCCAAACACATCCAATGAAAAATTTTGACATGGCCATTTTGTTCAGCGTAGTTGATTTCCAGATATAAAATATATTTTTGAGGAGGACACTCCCCCACAACCCTCACGGCAAGGGTTTTTAAGTTGTGCCCTGGGGGCATATAAGACCGATGTTGGTACAATGTATTATTTATTATTTTTTTTCCTTTAGAGCAGGGCACTGTGTCGAAGAAGTCGAAGAAGTTGTCGTAGAAACTTCAAAAAGGGCTCATTCAATTGGAAATTGGAGTGGCTTGTGCCCTTTTTAATAGTCGAAAGTGGTTGGAAAGGCGACTAACACCCCTTCCACGCCCACCATTTCCCGAAACACATCCAATAAAAATTTTGAAATAAAAATTTTGTTCAGCGCTCAGGGAGAGAGTGTTTTTAAGTTATGCCCTGGGGGCATATATGGTTTTTATAGAAGGCTTTGTCGGCGAAACTTCAAAAAAGGCTTATTCGATTGAAAATTCAAAGGGCTAGTGCCCTTTTTAATAGTCGAAAGTGATTAGAGGGCAACTAATCCCCCTCTCACGCCCACCTTTTCCCAAAACAACATCCAATCAAAATTTTGAGATAACCATTTTATTCAACGTAGTTTTAAGTTCTGAAAATTAACTCTTTGAGAATGACAACCCCCTCCCCCACATTCCTTAGGGCAGGGGTTGTAAGTTATGCTTTGGGGGCATATAAGTTTTTATAGAAAGCTTTGTCGTAGAAACTTCAAAAAACCGCTCATTCGATTAGAAATTGAAATCGCTAGTGCCCTTTTTAATGGTCAAAAGTGATTGGAAGGCAACAAACACGCCTTCCACGCCCCCCATTACCCTAAATATATCAAATAAAAATTTTGAGATAGCCAATTTGTCCAAGGACGTTCGAAGTTCAGGAAATTATACCTTTGAGCAGGCCACTCCCCCCACAGTCTTCAGGGCAAGGTTTATAAGTTATACCCTGGGGGAATAGAACGTTTTTATTGAAATCTTTGTCGTAGAAACTTGAGAAGGGGCTCATTCTATTTGAAATTCAAAGGGCTAGTGCCCTTTTTAATAGTCAAAAGTGATTTGAGGGCAACTAACCCCCCTCTCACGCCCACCTTTTCATCCAAACACATCCAATCAAAATTTTTAGAAAGCCCTTTTAATCAACGTAGTTGAAAGTTTTGGAAATAGGTCTTTAAGGATGACAACCCCTCCCCCCCAGCCCTCAAGGCAAGGGTTGTAATTTATGCCCTGGGGGAATATTAAGTTTATATAAAGCGTTGTCGTAAAAAAATTCAAAAGGCCTCATTCAATTGAAAATTGAAAGGGCTAGTGTATTTTTAATATTTGAAAGTGATTGGATAGCGACTAACGCCCCTCTCACGCCAACCATTTTCCTATAAAAATCCAATTAAAATTTTTGAGATATCCATTTTGTTCAACTTAGTTGAAAGTTCCTGGAAATTAGGTCTTTTAGGATGATAACCCCCTCAGAGCCTCAGTACAAGGGTTGTAAGTTATGTCCTGGGGGCATTTAAGGTTTATATTGAAAGTTGTTGTAAAATTTCAAAAAGGGCTCATTTGATTGGAAATTAAAATTGATCTTTTAAATAGTCGAAAGTGAGTGGAGAGTAATTAACCCCCCTCTCACACCAACCCTTTCCCCCAAAAACATTCAATAAAAGTTTAGAGATAGCCATTCGGTTTCAACGTAGTTGAAAGTTCTGGAAATTATATATTTAAGTATGAAAAAACCCCCAGAGCCTCCATGGCAAAGCTGTAAGTTATATAGATAGCCATTTTGTTAAACGTTGTATAAAGTTCTGTAAATTAGATATTTTAGAATGGCGACCCCCCCCCCCCCCAATTTCTCAGGGCAAGGGATGTAAGTTATGCCCTGGGTGCATATAAGGTTTTTATTGAAAGTGTTGTCGTAGAAACTTCAAAAGGGCTCATTTGATTGGAAATTGAAAGGGCTAGTGCCATTTTTAGTAGTTGAAAGTGATTGGAGAGCGACTAACGCTCCTCTTACGCGCGCCATTTCCCCAAACGCGTCCAATCCAAATTTTGAGATAGCCATTTTGTTTAACGTAGTTGAAAGTTCTGGAAATTAGGTCTTAGAGGATGACAACCACCCTAACAGCCCTTAGGGTAAGGGTATTAATTTATGCCCTGTGGGCATATAAGGGTATTTATAGAAATCGTTGTCGTTTCAAAAAGGGCTCTTTTCGATTGGAAATCGAAAGGCATAGTGCACTTTTTAAAAGTCCAAAGTGATTGGAAGGCTTTACATTTTTATAGTAAATATCGATGTGGGTATGATGTATTATGTTTTTTGTTGTTGTTGTTGTTTAGACAAGGGCACTTCGTATTGAAGGGCTTGTCGTGGGAACTTCGAAAAAGGCTCAATCGATTGAAAATAGAAAGGGTTGATGCCCTTTTTAATAGTCAAAAGTGATTGGAGGGCAACTAATCCCCCTCCCACGTCCATCTTCCCATTTGCCACTATGTTTAAAAACTAAATATTGCCTTAAGATTAAATCGAACTGCACTGTTTTAATGCTAATTCTCAATAATGCATATCAGCAGTATCCAAAGAACAGCTGAGGGTATTATGTTCAAACTTTTTGGGCTACTTCTGCTCTTAAAATTTAACCAAATCAAAATAGCGTAAGTGTATCCAAACTATCGAAGAAAGTAAACAGATTTTTTTTGTATAAAATGGTATCAAGTTTTTCCATTTTAGGTCAACCAGAGGAGGTATGAAACTCAATTTAACACTACTATTTGTGTCCATATTTTTAAAAGGGTGTATGTTTTCAAAAATTGCTGAAAATGTTTATCCAGCATACAAATAGCAGGCCAAACCATAAAGTCTCAAAAAAAAACGAAAACATTCAAAGTATTATTTTCTTTTTCCCTGAAAAGACTATGTCAATATAAAACGAACAGAAATTGATTAAAAAAACTTTTTTCCACAAAATTAATTTTTCAAAGAAATAAAAGAACTCCATTAAACAAAAAATGAGCAAAAATAAAATTAAATAATCTACCAAGTATGAAAATACCACAAATCAGCATCGATAAGTAAATGAAACCCAAAACGAACAGAAATTACAATAAGTAACCGATTCAAACTCAAAACAAGGATAAATTAACATAAGTTGGGCTCAAAACCCCTATGGCTTCCCAAGGCCAGAACAAAATTTGTACTTTACTGAAAAAAAAAACACAAATGAATTTGCATTGTCACTTTAATATACATATACTAATATTCAGTAATCAAAATGTTAATATTATTTGATTTATTACAGTTATATAAAAGTAAAAACATTTATATTTTTTTCAGTAAAGTGCAAGTTTTGTTCTGGCCTTGGAAAGGCATAGGGGTTTTGAGCCCAACTTGTGTTAATTTCTGCTCGTTTTGATTTTGACTCGGTTTATTTATTGTAATTTCTGTTCGTTTTGGGTTTCATTTATTTATTGACGCTGATTTGTGGTAGTTTCACGCTTTGTTGATTATTTGATTTTATTTTTGCTTATTTTTTCTTTGTCAAATTACGTTAAATCATACATTTCATCATCTGGAAAGTGCTGTTTCAGGAGGGGGAAACTACTCAAATCGTCACTTTTTTGCACTTGAATGACTTGTCTTCAAGATTTGAAGAAGAAGCTATAGGAATCTAAGAAACGGATTTTATTCAAGCATGTATTATTATCTTCAATTTTTTCCATTTAAATTCTAGGACTAGCAGCTTCTCAGATGATTTGGGTATGATGTTATATGAAAAAGAACCATCTACCAATGCGTCATCTACAACTTCACCTTTCTGCAATCGTGACAACGCTGGTAATATAAATTTCAAATCAGAGTTGGAATTGTCCATGTAACCCAGTAGAAAGTGTTGTTGCTTATTATTTACATTATAATATTTATGCACAACCCCCCGAAAGTTACTCCCTCCCTATTGGATAGGGATCACCTAAATGATTATGGTCGCTGACTTTTGCACTCCCAAGACCCTCACACTTTTTTGTATTACAAATACAGCATACATTTTATTTTTCATGGCCAACTCGTCTTCTGGTGATAGAGTCATTGGATAATCTGTGTTGCACAGCCGTGAAATTGCCTTATTAGCTGTTTTAATAAGTGCAACCATAGCTGTGCCTAGACAATCCTCCCGACCCAGTGTCTCAATTAAATCTATCAATTGCATGGTATTCCTTTAGTCTCTTGCCACATGGGCAGAAGAGGCCGCAATAGCTTAGTGTTCCTTGGCATGATTCCAATTTGATGGATCGCACACATCCATGAGTGCAGCTTTTATGTCTAATGTCCTGTTGTCGTTCTGCAGGAGCGTGTTCTGAAAATTTTTGAAACACACGATGGCATTGTCCCGTCTCCACGGACTGGTAAAAATGACGCTTGCAGTGTCTCAAGTGATTTTTAAATTTTAATTTAATACGGAATCTTGAAAGACAAATTGGATAGAAATAACAGGTACCCCTCCCCTTTTTCTTCTCACGTAAGGCCCAACTAATATGTGGAATGAGAAGGAAATGTCCCATTGAATCAGGATCTTTGACAGGTTCGTAGAGAAGCCATAACCTGCGTTTCTCTGACTCAATGGACGGAGTCTTTACGGAATATAAAACACCCTTTATATCAGTAAGTTCACCTCTTCATATTCTTTATCGTACTGCAAACACTGTAACCCAATCTTTAAATGTTCATTTGCCCTCTCAAAATGTCAATTCCCTTAAGTGTTACAGGATAACGCCCCTTTGAACAATAAAGATCAACCTTTGGAGCCTGTGCCCCCTCCTCACCCCCATCAACCGCCAAAACGTTCAAATGTGTGTTAGTGGCATCAACTCTTCGGGTTTTGTGGCCATCTACGGTAGGATTTTTTACCTAAAACGTTGTCATACAAACTTCAAAAAGGGCTCATTCGATTACAAATTGAAAGGGCTAGGGCTCTTTTCAACAGTTCAAAGTGATTGTAGGTCAACTAACCACCCCCCCCCCCCCTCAAAGCCCAGAATCCCCCAAACACATCAAATCAGAATATTGAGATAGCTATTTTGTTCATCGTAGTTGTTTTCCAGATAGTAAATATGTTTTTGAGGAGGACACTCCCCCACAACCCTCAGGGCAAGGGTTTTAAGTTATGCCCTGGGGGCATATAAGGTTTTTATAGAAGGTGTTTTCGTATAAACTTCAAAAATGCTCATTCGATGGAAATTCAAAGAGCTAGCGCCCTTTTTAATTGTCAAAAGTCATTTGAGTGCAACTAGTACCCCCCCCCCCAAAGCCCATCATTTCCCAAAAACATCCAATCAAAATTTTTAGATAAACATTTTGTTCAGCGTAGTTGATTTCCAGAAAGAAAATATGTTTTTGAGGAGGAAACTCCCCCACAGCCCTCAGGGCAAGGGTTTTAATTTATGCCCTTGGGGCATATAAGGTTTTTTAAAAGAAGGCGTTGTCGTAGAAACTTTTAATGAAGATCATTTGATTGGAAAATCAAAGGGCTAGGGCTCTTTTTAATAGTCCGAAGTCATTGGAGGGCAACTAGCCCCCCCCCCTCCACACCCATCATTCCCCCAAAACACATCCAATAAAAATTATGAAATTGCCATTTTGTTCAGCGTAGTTGATTTCCAGATAGAAAACATATTTTTGAGGAGGACACTCCCCATAACCTTCAGGGCAAGTATTCTTACTTTTCTTACTTTTCTTGGACTAAACTACGTTCCACAGAGTTTCTATGCACACTCATGTCGAAATTATTTTTTACAAAGTATGAGGTACCCCCTTGCAAAACTGGTTTGATATCCTTGTT
The DNA here is from genome assembly GCA_027921565.1 of Artemia sinica. Classification (NCBI taxonomy): domain Eukaryota; kingdom Metazoa; phylum Arthropoda; class Branchiopoda; order Anostraca; family Artemiidae; genus Artemia; species Artemia sinica. The sequence goes on along the minus strand of JAPEVW010000225.1, from coordinate 207,543 downwards.
GTGCGTTTCCACACAGTATACCTTCGGCCCAGGAAACACACCACTGTATATCAGATCGCCACCCGTTTCAGATTTTAGCATTAACAATTGATTTGGGGCCTGGCGTTTCACTAGCTCTGGGTAGAGGGATTCATCCCAATTAGTGTAGTCCATTCGTGAGCTAATGTACTCGCCATTTTCCAAATCATTCAATAGATTTTCAGTTTTGACTTTTAACAGGAGTGAATCAGTGTCCCCGTAATACACTTGAACTTGTCCCTCAATCGGCCACTGTACCTAGCATACATTATAATAAAATGACAAGATGAGTTTCTTGGATATTTCAGTTATTGCACTCCCGCCTGAAATATTTTTATTTAAAACAATGTTTCTTTTCTTACGGTGTAGGAGTAACACATCAGAGTCTATGATTGTGAACGATGTGAAGTTTGGATCCGCAATGATTCGAGCACAATCTTTGGGATTGGTTACAATGTCACATCGACTTCTGTTTCGTACGCTTTCACACAATTTTACCGGAAGCTGAGTTCAAAATGAGTTTATAGACTTCTGTTTCAACTTTCGTTTTCGCTTGTGAACGCTTACTGACAAAGGTGTCAATAAACGTTTTCATGTAAGGCTTTTGATCAAATTGGAGGGCTCTATGAATCTTTGTGACTTTGAAACCATTGGACACCATTCATTTCAATAGCACGTGATGAACAACGATATTCTGTTTCGTTTGAGGTCGGCAATTAGTTTTTGTTTTGAAGGTACCAAGTGCATACTCCCATCCTCTACTAATTATAAATTGTAGGGGCTCAGAGAGTCCCTACACCAAAGGTCTATTTATGCACGGAAAAACAAAGTCTTTTACCGAGTCATGGATTTCCATGAGTATTTCACCTGTCAATTTCAAAAAACCATCCATGTTCCCCATTCTCCTCAACACTAGCAATGTCAGGGAAATTCGAAGCACACGGATTGTAAAGCCATTTGTAATTGCCACACGGCAAACAGTAGTGAGACATTGCCGATGGGTAAAGAGAATTCATATCCAAAAAAACTGCGTCCGACTTGTCATCGGTGTGCTGTCCGGTCGGATCAGTTTTCATGATACGATCCTTTGAAAAGCATACCCACCCCTCATTGATCTCTCTACAAACAGATGCTGATCCACATCGGCGATCAGACCTATTTCTTCTTTGCTGATTTTAAGTATCAAGTCCATCACCAAATGAGGAGTGGAAAAATAATAACTTAAATCCACCCAAATTCCCCATAGATTTTATTCATATTTTTGCACAGAATGTCCAGAAGAGTGAATACGTCACTGGCCAAGTATAGTTTACAATAATCCCACCCATTTTTACATCCCCCCTTTGCCCAAACCCTCTTAACAAATTCGTAGTCGCTAGTGGTGCACTCACTCTCAGTAAGAGAATTGTAAAAAGCTTCAATGGGCGGTAGTGACACCTCATCTAGCCTCGAGCCAGATTTGTAATAATCATATGGATATATACCCTTACACGTTAATAAATCATACATTTCATCATCGGGGAAGCGCTGTTTGAGGAGGGGGAAGCTATCAAAATTGTCACTTTTCTGTACCTGAATCAATTGACTTAAATATTTGGGAAAGAAGCTGAAAGAGTCTAAAAACGGATTTTATTCAGGCCCGTGTTACCCTTGTCAACTGTTTTCCACATGAATTCTAGCAGCAGTAGCTTCTCCGATGATTTGGGTATGATATTATATGAAAAAGAACCATCTATCCATGCGTCATCTACAACTCCACCCTTGGCAATGCGGGCCAACGCCGGTAGAACAAACTTTAAGTCGTAATTGGAATTGTGTATAAAAACAGGTACGAAATATTGTTGTCTAACGTTTTAAATTGCACGACTGATGTGCTACCCCTCTAAAGTTAATCCCTCCCGATGTAATTTTCCTGCCACAAATGATCATGGTCGATCACCTTCCTCCTCCCCCCATTCCCCAAACACCATCATCAAATTCCCCCTTGCAAACCCAACACATTTTACGATTTTTTTAATGGCCAATCTGTCATCTGGTGATAGGAGCATAGGATAGTTTGTATAACGAAGGCGCGAAGTCGCACCGTTCGCTGTTTTGATTAGACTGACCAATGCCGATCGCATGAAGTCTTCACCGTCACCCAACATCTCAACTACATCCAGCACTTGCATGGTATTATTGGAATCTCGTTGCGCGTGAGCGTAAGAGACCCCTATGGCTTCATGTATTTTAACATGATTTGAATTTGACGGATCGTAGACGTCTGTCAGTTTCGATTCGCAGTCTAAAGCGATCTTATTGCTCTGCAGGAGCGTGTTTTGGAAATTTTTAAAAACGTAAAATCGCTCTATCTCCGCTTACCGTCTCCACAGCCTGGTATCCATGACGTTTACAGTGTTTCATGTGATGCTTTAAATTTAAATCAGTCCAAAATCTTGAGAGGCATGTTGGACAGTAATAACGTGCACTCTGTTTCTTACCTTTCCCTCAAAACCCTACTAATATCGGTAATTGGATTAAAATGTCCAATTGAATCGGTGTCTGTGGGTGGAGTGTATAGAAGCCACACCCAATGTTCCACTGATTCAATTGAAGAAGCCCGCACTGGAAATAATACGCCCTTCTTATCGGAACGGTGGCCCTCCTCAAATTCTGTTTCATACTGTAACACCGTGACACCAATCTTTAAATGTGCATTTGCCGGCTCGAAAATATCTATTCCTTTTAGTGTCACGGGAAATTAACCATTTAAACAATTAAAATCTACTTTGGGGAACTTTGAACCCTCCCAACCATTAACTGCCATTTTATCCAACGTATTCTTAGATGCATCTATTTGAAGAGGTCTGTATGCATCAATTATTAATGCATACTTGAAACACTGTAGCCTCGTATTGAAACAGATTCGTTGTATCCCCCTACATCCCTCTAAATCTGAATGATATTTTTAATTCAATACCCCTTGGGCCAGCCCCACCACCTCTTACAATAAAATCCTTTTTAAATCTACAAACATTAACATTTAAACTTTCAATAAATAAAACCACTGACCCACAACCCCCCTCGTTATAAATTTTCCCACTTAGTTTGAATACTATTAGCCCAATTAAGAAACTACCTCCTCATAATTTGATAAATGCGGGCGAATTGCCAACATCTCTGTGTGCAATTATTTCGAATACACCTCGCCCGCATTTTCATTTAAAAAAATATTTTTAGTGCTATTGATGCTTTTAAACTGACCCCCACCCCCACACCCCCCATCTGTTTTTCAAGAATGGCTCGAATCTTATTAGTATATAAATGTTTAATGGCCGAGGGATCTGTTATTATATCCCCCGAAACTAGAGAGTTAAAGGGGTCACCGAATTTGGCGCCGTAGACCTTTGTGTGGTGCAAGGCAGAGTTGGAAAGAAAAAAATCTGGAAGAGGGGATACTTGTGTTGTTACTGTATTACTACTACTATTACTACCACTAGATGTAACATTAAGCGGAATGGTGGGGGGTGACATAGAACAACCCCCAGTCTGTTCATTTGCAATGGATAGAGATGGCATGAAGTCCCCTGGGCTAGTTAGCATGTCTTCCAGGCTGTTTGGGGATAACTGATCAAGCCAGCCTGTATTGTCCTGTGACGGAATTTCTATATGAGGACCCGGTTCAGATGCACTACTAACATCGCCTAAATACTCTCACATAAATCTATCTGTCCATTCCGGGTCCTCCAACATGTCAATGTCACAAGTTAGATTGTCTAGGCTGGCCATGTCCCCCAAAACAATCATTAAGAAAACCCCTATGCCACTCCATATTGTCTAGAACTAATGTAGGTTCATCTCTGAACTCCATTGGTGGTGCTAGAATTGGTTCAGGTCCAGTAAATGTTGATGTTTCATGACCAATGGCTCTGCTAATTCATTAATCTATAGAAAAAAGGGCTTATTTTTTATGTGAAATAACCATTATTTTTATAAAGTTTAATAAACTATGTCAATTTTTCATAGTCATTGTCCCACCACCTGAACAATTAAAAGAAACAAAGTTACATTGGCATATGTCTTTCATAATGACAACAGAACATGTTTAAAAGATATTTGGTTTAGTCAGGAAAATGAAGCCTTATTCTTACAGGTTAAGTTAGAACAAGAGAATGATATATAAAACTAATGGTTTTATTCGAAAAAATATAATGTTCAGAATGAAAATGCAAAATAGGGATCCAACTCTAGTGCTTGCCCCTCTTGATTGTAAGTGTCAACAAAACCCGTCCATCGTTCAACCGAGGCAGTATGTTTTATGAAACATTGCTCTTCAGCCTCGGTTAATGGACATGAATCCCATACATTGGATGCTGGTGGTGTAAGTTTCTCCCTTTTCTCAACAATCCGAATTTTCCTATGTCGCTTGGTGATGGATTTGATTGAAGTGCTGGTAGCAGTAAACCTGGACTAAATAAATCATTGTAAGAAGAAGAACTTTTTTCTCCTTCCATATCAACAATTAAAGTGCCACTTCAAGGTATTATTAAGAGTTAAAGGAAGAATTGCTGAATGCTATAACATAAAAATATAAATGGGGGTATATTTAATAAACTATTATTATTATTAAAGTCTCAGAATATTTATCTTCGTGAATGACAAATAACAATTTTCCTTAAATTACAATGTTAAATATATCTTGCATACAAGAAACTTGCAGGATTTTAGACGTAAATTTGTCACATCCAGAAGGGACCCGCATCTCATTATACCAAAGAGGTGTGCTAATCTGGTTTCTACTATTATTTTTTAAGGTCACTACATTGACACCTTAAGTCAGGTTTCATCACGTCACATTTTATTTATAAGTCAATCGCGTACGTCGACACTAATTCATCCTTCATGATCTATTTTCATATGCGAAATTGCAAATGTCCTATATTTTTTTTTCATCCCATTCCTCCACACTCTTATCGTTCTTTTTTTTCTACAATAATTAACCCCCTTAAGAAAATGCATATACACTTATAAGTGGCTGATTCGAAATTATTATTATTATTATTCCTCGAGTAAGCAATATCCTATTCATTGAGTTTGCATTAATATTGACTATTTACCTCATATATTGTTTATTCAGAAGCAGGTAGCTTATAGGCGTATAGGCCTAAATTTCAATCATCTTAAAAATATATATATATATATATATATATATATATATATATATATATATATATATATATATATATATATATATATATATATATATATATATATATATATATATATATATATATATATATATATATATATATATATATATATATATATATATATATATATATATATATTATATATATATATATCCTTATTCACCTCAATCTTAGAAGGAATCAATTTAATAATTATTATAATATTTTCAGAATATCTATTTGCACTCATGTCAAAAATCACAGCTAGGTCGCTAGAATCCTCCTTTCCTTCGGAATGGGGAGCGAAGCGAATTACTAGAACTTGGCCGAATTTAATGATTTGATCAGCCCTGTCTCGATGTTGTCCTGGGGTCCATCCAACTTTATATGCTTTTGTTGTGATGGTTGATCAACAACATCCTAAAATAAAAAATAAAAATTATTTTCAGTTTTCAAACTATTTAGCTTACGAGAGGGCACTACCTCTTCAATTCCACAGTACCAAACCCCCAAAACTTGAAACAATGGCACAATTCAATTAGCTACTTCAATTCTTACTTATTCAGAATATTAATGGGAGCACTGGCCCATTCAATTCCACAGTACCAAACACCAAAAGTTGACACTTACAGATCATTTTCAATTTTATATGCCACGCTTTTAAAACTTATATACCTAATTTGCGAAATACTTAAAATCACAGAAAAAGGAAGAAGAAGACCCCTAGACGTAGCCTAAACCAAGAAATTATCAAGTATATGAAGGGGTTCGCCCTCTAGTCAATACCTCACCCTTTACACTATTTTTTTTTTTTAGCACTTTCAAAAGAGGTATCTATTCTAATTAACCGGCTTTTGTGATTCAAGAGTTTGTGATTCGAACAAAATTTGAACTTTAGCGTAAAGAGCGAGAAAGTTTTTTTTATAATTTTAGAAAATAAATAAGTTGTGTGACAGAGTCAAACTTTAGCGTAAAGAGCGAGGCGTTGAGGAGGGGACAGCCCCTTGCATATACGGAATAATTTCTGTTCGTTTTAATGTCGCTCCTTACTTTCAGTTAAAAAAAAAATTGTTTTTTTTTTTATTTAATCAAGTTCTAAAGGCCAATAAAAACGTTTCATAGCCGTTGAATCTTTATGATGCATAAACTTGCAGCCGAAAAATTGGAAGGAATTTCGTACATTATGCAAAAATTGTTGTTTTTTGCGTGAAAATACAGCACGGTGAAAAAAGTGTAAGTAAGGAAGGTAAAAGTTAAGTTGAATTTTGGGGCAAACGTTGTCTGGCACATTTTTGACTTACTTTTTAAAGACTGTGGTTCCAGAGTATTCAGTGTATTATGTGAATCCTGATTAGTTAATGCTTGTTGTTTTAAAGATTCTAAAAAAAAAATTTTAATGGAAATTCTTCCTTAACTTAATGACGAGACAAAAATGGATTTCTTTTTATTATAATATAAGAAAATTTTACTCACCAGAAGTCGCTTAGAACATTCCATATCTCTACCAATGTAAATGAACGTAAAATATATATATCGATAGAATGAATGAAGTATTCAAACTGTACAAAATTCCAATTTGAAACTCGATTTTATAGTAAAAAAAAACTGAATATATTAACATATACCCAAGACGCACCGGTTTTTTGACACGGATAATGAACTTACCCTAAAAGGAATGTAGGCCATATATATATTATGAAGTAGAAATCTGGCTTACATGAATGAGGACTCGGAAACCTATCCCTCATCGCATATTATGCAATCAGTGATGAAACCTATATATCACTGTCCTTGGTAAGTCAATGCACAGGTTAGACTACTTTTTTGTGAAATTCAATGTATTTTTTTCATGTACGCTTTCAATCAATTACACTTTTGAGCATATTCTTATGCAATTCCATGTGTAATTGACCTATATATCACTGTCCTTGGTAAGTCAATGCACAGGTTAGACTACTTTTTTGTGAAATTCAATGTATTTTTTTTTCATGTACGCTTTCAATCAATAGTATAGATACTACTACTGTTGATTTCCAGATAGAAAATATGTTTTTGAGAAGGAAGCTTCTTCACAACTCTCGGGGCAAGGGTTTTGAGTTATGCCCTGGGCGCATATAAGGTCTTTACAAAGGCGTTGTCGTAGAAACTTCAAAACGGCTAATTCGATTGGAAATTAAAAGGCTAGTGCCCTTTTTAATGCTTGAAAGTGATTAGTAATATTTATGTTGTTGTTGTTGTTTAGACCAGGGCACTTCGTATTGAAGGAGTCGTCGTGGGAACTTTGAAAGGGGCTCATTCGATTGAAGTTTCTACGACAACTCTTTCAATAAGACTTTTATATGCCCCCAGGGCGTAACTTACGACCCTTGCCCTAAGGGGGACTTTCCTCAAAAGCATAATTTCTATCTGGATATCAACTACGCTGAACAAAATTGCTATCTCAAAATTTATATTGGATGTGTTTTGGGAAATGGTGGGCTTGGAAGGGGTATTATTCAACTTCCAATCACTTTCGACTATTAAAAGGGCACAAGCCACTTCAGTTTCCAACTTATTGAGCGCTTTCCGAAGTATCTACGACAACTTCTTCGATACTAAGTGCCCTGCTCTAAAGGAAAGAATTAATAAATAATACATTGTGCCAACACCGTTCTTATATGCCCTCAGGGCATAACTTAAAACCCTTGTCCTGAAGACTGTGGGGAGTGTCCTCCTCTTTATTTAGTCTCTATTATCTAAAAATTTTGTATATCTCAAAATTTTGATTGGATGTGTTTAGGAAAATGGTAGGCGTGATAAGGGCGTTAGTCGCTATCCAATAACTTTCAACTATTAAATAAGACATTAACCCTTTCAATTTTCATTTGAATGAGCTCTGTTGAAGTTTCTACGACAGCACTTTCAATGAAAACTTTATATGCCCCAGGGCATAACTTACAATCCTTGCACTGAGGGCTGTGAGGGGGTTATCATCCTAAAAGACCTAATTTCTATAACTTTCAACTACGTTGAACAAAATGAGTATCTCAAAATTTTAAGTCGATGTGTTGGGAAAATGGTAGGCGTGAGAGGGGTGTTAGTTGCTATCCAATCACTTTCAACTATTAAAAAAGGCTCCAGCTCTTTCAATTTCCAATTGAATGAGCCCTTTTGAAGTTTCTACGACAACGCTTTCAATAATAATTTATCTGACTCCAGGGCATAACTTACAATCCTTGCCCTGAGGGCTGTGGGGGGAGGGGTTTTCATCCCTAAAGACCTTATTTCCAAAACTTTCAACTACGTTGAATAAAATGGCTATCTAAAAATTTTGATTGTATGTGTTTGTGGGAAAAGGTGGGCGTGAGAGGGGTTAGTTGCCCTCAAATAACTTTCGGCTATTAAAAAGGGTACTAGCCCTTTGAATACTAGCCCCTTTGCCCTTTTTCAAGTTTCTACGACAAAGATTTCAATAAAAACCTAGTATTCTCCCTGGGCATAACTTATGATACTTGCCCTGAAGGTTATGGGGGAGTGTCCTCATCAAAAATATGTTTTGTATCTGGGAATTAACTACACTGAACAAGATGGCTATCTCAAAATTTTTATTGGATGTGTTTGGGGGAATGATGGGTGTGGAGGGGGGGGCTAGTTGCCCTCCAATCACTTCCGACTATTAAAAAGAGCCCTAGCCCTTTGAATTTCCATTCGAATGATCTTCTTTGAAGTTTCTACGACAACGCCTTCTTTAAAAAACCTTATATGCCCAAATGGCATAATTAAAACCCTTGCCTTGAGGGCTGTGGGGGAGTGTTCTCCTCAAAAACATATTTTCTATCTGGAAATCAACTACGCTGAACAAAATGGTTATCTCAAAATTTTGATTGGATGTGTTTGGGGAAATGGTGGGCGTTGGGGGGGGACTAGTTGCCCTCCAATAACTTTTGACAATTAAAAAGGGCACTAGCTCTTTGAATTTCCAATTGAATGAGCATTTTTTGAAGTTTACACGAAAACACCTTCTATAAAAACCTTATATGCCCCCAGGGCATAACTTAAAACCCTTGCCCTGAGGGTTGTGGGGGAGTGTCCTCCTCAAAAACATATTTACTATATGAAAATCAACTACGATGAACAAAATAGCTATCTCAAAGTTTTGATTGGATGTGTTTGGAGGGATTCTGGGCTTTGGGGGGGGGGGTTAGTTGACCTTCAGTCACTTTCGACTATTAAGAAGGGTACTAGCCCTTTGAATTTCCCATCAAATGAGCCTCTTTTGAAGATTTTACGACAACGTAAAAACTTCTGGTTATAACTTATGACCTTGACCCTAATCTCTGGGGTTTGTTCCCCACATCCAGTCAAAATTTTGAGATAGCCATTTGTTCAACGTAGTTGAAAGGCCAGAATTTATATCTCTTAGGATGACAACCCCCCCCCCCACCAGCCCCCAGGGCAAAGGTTGTAAGCTTCGCCCTGGGGGCATATTAGGGTTTATAGAAAGTGTTGTCATAGAAACTTAAAAAAGGGCTCATTCAATAGGCAATTGAGAGAGTTAGTGCCTTTATTAATAGTCAAAAGTGATCAGAGGGTGATTGCCCCCCCCCCCTCACACCCATCACTTTCCCAAACACTTCCGATTAACATTTTTTATATAGCCATTTTGTTAAATTTAGTTGAAAGGTTATTTTATTAAATAACTCGAAGTTATTTCTTCGAGTATGACAACCCCCTACAGCCATTAAGGCTAAGGTTGTAAGTTATGCCCTGGGGGCATATAAGGTTTTATAGAAAGCGTTGTCATATAAACTTCGGAGAGGGCTCATTGGATTGGTAATCAGACGCTCTAGTGATCTTTTCAAGAGTCAAAGTGATCGGAAGGCAGCTACCCCCACCCCACACACACACTCCGTGTTGACCCGAAATGCATCTGATAGAAATTTTGAGATTGCCATTCTATTTGAAATAGTCGAAATATCATAAAACAAAGTTTTTTGGGGTTGGAACAAACCCCAGAGATTAGGGGCCAGGGTATTAAGTTATGACCAGGGGGATTTAAGGTTTTTGTGGAAGGAATGGTTGTTTAAATTTAGAAGAGGCTCATTTGGTTGAAAATTGGAAGTTCTAGTTTCTTTTTAAGCGTGTCTAAAGTGACGGACAGCATTTAGCCCCCCCCCCCCCTCTTCTACAACCCCTCCTTTCACCTAGATCATATGATTGAAATTATAAGATAGTGATTTTTCAAAATAGTCCAACGAACATATAATAATGTCTCTAGGAGTAATACAACCCCCAGTGCCCTGGGGATAGGGTTATAAGTTCTTTTATGAGGGCATATAAGGTTTTTTTGAATGGGCGGTAGTATAAACATCAGATTGGGCTTATTTGATTTGAAATTGGTAGTTATAGTGCCCTTTTTAAGAGTCATAATGATTTGAGAGCAAACAGTCCCCCCTCCACGCTCAGCATCTGCCTTGACACCTGTAGTAAAAATTTGGAGATAACACTTTTATTCATCGTAGCTGAAGGTTTCGGAAATTATGTCTATGAGGAAGACATCTCCCCCCTCATACAGCTCTCAGGAAAAAGGTTTGTAAGTAATATACTTTGGGCATATAAGGTTCTTATAAAAAGGGTGGTCGTATATGCTTTGGAGGGGACTCATTGGATTGGTAATCACAAGTTCTAATGCCCTTTTTAAGAGTCAAAGTGATAGGAGCGCAGCTATAAGCATTGCATATAAACATTGCTGATACATCCTCTTTATAACCTATACGGGCATAGTGTGTTTCGATTTATTCCAATACAGTTAAAATAGAGCCCAAAATTTTCGCCTTAATATCCTTAGGCTTATTAGTTGTAGTGGTAGCACCAGTAAATATAGTAGTAGTAGTAGGAGTACAGTTAATAGTAGTAGCCTTAGTTTCAATTAGTTCGTGGTAACAAACTGTAAGTAAGGAGCGACCCGGCTCAATAGTAACCGAAAACTCTAAAAAACGGAGTTTTACGACCAATAGATATATCAAAAGAATCAGATTTTTATGCTGATTTCAAATTTATAAGTTTCATCAACTTTAATCTTACCCATCAAAAGTTTAAAAAATTTGCCTTATTTTCCAAAAAAAGGGGGAAAACAACCCCTAAACGTCATAAAACTTTAACGTCACAGAAAATCACACCATCAGATTCAGCGTATCAGAGAACCCTACTATAGAAGTTTCAAGCTCTTATCTGCGAAAATGGGGAATTTTGTATTTTTTGCCAGAAGAAAGATCACGGATACGTGTTTATTTGTTTTTTTTTTTCCAGGGGTGATCGTATCGATCCAGTAGTCATAGAATATTGTGAGAGGACTCATTCGAACGAAAATTAAAAGTTCGAGTGCCCTTTTTAAGTGACCCAAAACATTGGAGGGCAAATTGGCCCCGTTCCACACTCATTTTTCTCCCGAAGTCACCCAATCAAAATTTTGAGATAGCCTTGTTGTTCAGCACAGTCGAAAATCTTAAAAATATGTCTTTGAGGATAACTTAATACCCCAGAGCTCCCGGGGGAAGGGCTGCAAGTTATGAACTTTGCCCATTGTTTACATATAGTATTGGTTAATGGGAAGCATACAGACGATTTCAGCAGGGATTTTTTCTGGTGGGAGGGTGGGGGGGGGGGTTATGGGGAAGGATCTTTCCATGGATGATGTTTAATTGGGAGAAGGGACATTTGTATGAAGGGGGCACCGGATTTCCCAGCACTATTTAAAAAAACGATAAGAAATTAAATAAAAAAAACAAGTTTTTTCAACTAAAAAATTTTTTCTCCTAACGAAAGTAAGGAGCAACATTAAAACTTAAAGCGAGCAGAAATTATTATGTATACAAGGGGGTTCGCCCCTTTGTCAATACCTCGCTCTTTACGCTAAAGTATTTTTTAGTACTTAAAACAGAGCTATCTATTCTAATTGACCGATCTTTGTTATTCAGGGGTTTGTGATTCGAAAAAAATTCGAATTTAAGCGTAAAGAGTGAGGTATTGACTAGGGGGGGGGGGGGGGGGGGGGTGAACTCCCTAATATACGTAAGAAAAACATACGAATATAGAAGTTCGTTACGTAAGCTAATTCGTAAGTTATGTCAGAACAAATTTTCGAGAAAGCCATTTAGCCAAAAAAAAAAAGTAAGATTAATATACAAATTTTGAATTAATTATGCATGTACGGTGAGCCAAAATCAAAGCCGCATTAATTCAAAAACGTTCAGAAATTAATTAATTAAAAAAAACATGTTTTTTTTTTTTTTGAACTGAAAATAAGGAGCGACATTAAAGCTTAAAACGAACAGAAATTATTCCGTATATGAAAGCCCCCCCCCCCCCCCCCCTCGCTCTTTACGCTAAAGTTTGACTCTGTTTCACAACTTTTTTTTTTAAACAATAACAAACTTTAAGCGTAAAGAGTGAAGCGTGGAGGGGGGGGGGGCTCCCCTTTCGTATACGGAATAATTTTTGTTCATTTTAAGTTTTAATGTTACTCCTTACTTTCAATTAAAAAAGACTTGTTTTTTATTTAATTAGTAGACTTATTTTTTTCATTCGATTGTAAATTGGAGTGGCTAGTGCCCTTTTGAATAGTCAAAAGTGATTGGAGGGCAACTAGCCCCACCCCCCCCCCCCCCACCCCCACGTCCATCATTCCCCAAAGCATATCCAAACAAAATTTTGAGATCGCCATTTTGTCCAGTGTAGTTGATTTAGAGATAGAAAATATGTTTTTGAGGACGACACCCCCCCCCCCACAACCCACAGGGCAAGGGTTTTAAGTTATGCCCTGGGGGCAAATAAGGTTTTTATAGAAGACGTTGGTGTAAAAACTTCAAAAGAGGCTCATTCGATGGGAAATTCAAAGGGCTAGTACCCTTCTTAATAGTCAAAAGTGATTGAAGGTCAACTACCCCCCCCCCCCCCCCCCCCAAGCCCAGAATCCCCCCAAAAACATCCAATCAAAATTTTGAGATAGCTATTTTGTTCATCGTAGTTGATTTCCAGATAGTAAACATGTTTTTGAGGAGGACACTCCCCCACAACCCTCAGGGCAAGGGTTTTAAGTTATGCCCTGGGGGCATATAAGGTTTTTATAGAAGGTGTTTTCGTATAAACTTCAAAGAATGTTCATTCGATTGGAAATTCAAAGATATAGTGCCCTTTTTAATTGTCAAAAGTGATTGGAGGGCAACTAGTCCCCCCCCCCCAACGCCCATCATTTCCCCAAGAAAATCCCAACAAAAATTTTAAGATAATTATTTTGTTCAGCGTAGTTGATTTCCAGATAGAAAATATGTTTTTGAGGAGGACACTCCCCCACAGCCCTCAGGGCAAGGGGTTTAAGTTATGCCCTTGGGGCATATGAGGGTTTTTAAAGAAGGTGTTGTCGTAGAAACTTCAAAGAAGATCATTCGATTGGAAATTCAAAGGGCTATTGCTCTTTTTAATAGTCGGAAGTGATTGGAGGGCAACTAGCCCCCCCCCCCCCCTCCACACCCATTATTCCCAAAAACACATCCAATAAAAATTTTTGAGATAGCCATTTTGTTCAGCGTAGTTGATTTCCAGATAGAAAAAAATATTGTTGAGGAGGACACTCCCCCATAACCTTCAGGGCAAGTATCATAAGTTATGCCCTGAGGGGATATAAGGTTTTTATTGAAATCTTTGTCGTAGAAACTTGAAAAAGGGCTCATTCAATCTCAAATTCAAAGGGCTAGTACCCTTTTTAATAGTCGAAAGTTATTTGAGGGCAACTAACCCCCTCTCACGCCCACCTTTTCCCCCAGCACATCCAATCAAAATTTTTAGATAGCCATTTTATTCAACGTAGTTGAAAGCTGGTGCCTTTTTTAATAGTTGAAAGTGATCGGATAGCAACTAACGCCCTTTTGGAAATTAGGTCTTTCGGGATGAAAAAAAAAACCCTCCCCCGGGCACCCTCCCCCCGCCCTCAGAGCAAGGATTTTAAGTTATGCCCTGGGGTTATATAAAGTTTTTATTGAAAGCGATGTCGTAGAAACTTCAAAAGGGCTCATTCAATTGGAAATTGAAAGAGCTGGTGCCTTTTTTAATAGTTGAAAGTGATCGGATAGCAACTAACGCCCTTCTCACGCCCACCATTTTCCCAACACATCGACTTAAAATTTTGAGATATCCATTTTGTTCAACATAGTTGAAAGTTCTGGAAATTAGGTCTTTTAGGATAATAACCCCCTCAGAGCCCTCAGTGCAAGGATTGTAAGTTATGCCCTGGGGCATATAATAGTTTTTATTTAAAGCGCTGTCGTAGAAACTTCAATAGAGCTCATTCAAATGGAAATTGAAAGAGTTAATGTCTTTTTTAATAGTTGAAAGTTATTGGATAGCGACTATCGCCCTTCTCACGCCTACCATTTTCCAAAACACATCCAATCAAGATTTTGAGATATACCCAATTTATAGATAATAGGGACTAAATAAAAAGGAGGACACTCCCCAAAGTCTTCAGGGCAAGGGTTTTAAGTTATGCCCTGGGGGCATATAAGAACGGTGTTGGCACAATGTATTATTTATTAATTCTTTCCTTTAGAGCAGGGCACTTCGTGTCGAAGAAGTTGTCGTAGATACTTCCAAAAGCATTCATTAAGTTGGAAATTGAAGTGGCTTGTGCCCTTTTTAATAGTCAAAAGTGATTGGAAGTTGAATAATACCCCCTCCACGCCCACCGTTTCCCAAAACACATCCAATCAAAATTTTGAGATAGCCATTTTGTTCAGCGTAGTTGATTTCTAGATAGAAATTATGTTTTTGAGGACAGTCCCCTTAGGGCAAGGGTTGTAAGTTATGCCCTGGGGGCATATAAAAGTCTAATTGAAAGTGTTGTCGTAGAAAATTCAATCGAATGAGCCCCTTTCGAAGTTCCCACGACAACTTCTTCGATACGAAGTGCCCTAGTCTAAACAACAAAAACAACATAAAACATTAGTAATCACTTTCAACCATTAAAAAGGGCACTAGCCTTTTAATTTCCAATCGAATTAGACTTTTTGAAGTTTCTACGACAACGCCTTCTATAAAAACCTTATATGCGCCCAGGGCATAACTTAAAACCCTTGCCCTGAGAGTTGTGAAGGAGTGTCCTTCTCAAAAACATATTTTCTATCTGGAAATCAACTTGCCTACGCTAAACAAAATGGCTATCTCAAATTTTGATAGGATGTGTTTGGGTGAATGATGGACTTGGGGGAACTAGTTGCCCTCCAGTCAGTTTTGACTATTAAAAAGGGCACTAGCCCTTTGAATTTCCAATCAAATGAGATACTTTTGAATTTCTCTGACAACGCCTTCTATAAAAACCCTTATACACCCCAGGACAAAACTTAGAACCCTTGCCCTGAGGTTGTTGGGGAGTGTCCTCCTCAAAAATATATTTTCTATCTGGAAATAAACTACAGTGAACAAAATGGCTATCTCAAAATTTTGATTAGATGTGTTTGGGGGAATGATGGGCTTGGGAAGGGGCTAGTTCCCCTCCAATCACTTTCGACTATTAAGAAGGGAAATAGCCCTTTGAATTTCCAATCGAATGAGCCTGTTTTGAAGTTTCTACGACAAACACCTTCTTATAAATCCGTATATTCCCCCAGGGCATAACTTAAAACCCTTGCCCTAAGGGTTGTGGAGAGTGTCCTCCAAAAAAATATATTTTCTATATGGAAATCAACTAGCCATGCTGAACAAAATGGCTATCTCAAAATTGTCGATTGGATGTGTTTGGAGGAATGATGGGCGTGGGGGACTAGTTGCTCTCCAATCACTTTCAACTATTAAAAGGGCACTAGCCCTTTGAATTCCCAATCGAATGAGCCTGTTTTGAAGTTCCTACAACAACGTTCTCTATAAAAAACCTTATATGCCCCCAGGGCGGAACTTAAAACCTTTGCCCTGTGGGTTGCAGGGGAGTGTTCTCCTTAAAAACATATTTTCTATCTGGAAATTAACTACGCTGAAGAAAATGGCTATCTCACAAATTTGATTTGATGTGTTTTTGGGGAATGATGGGCGTGGGGGGGGGATAGTTGCCCTCCAATCACTTTCGACTATTAAAAAGGGCAAACACCCTTTGAATTTCATATCGAATGACCCTGTTTTGAAGTTTCTACGACAACTCAATCTATAAAAATCTTATATTCCCTATGGGCATAACTTAAAACCCTTGCCCTGAGGGTTGCAGGGGAGTGTCCTCCTCAAAAAGATATTTTCTATCTGGAAATCAGCTAGGCTGACAAAATGCCTATCTCTAAATTTTGACTGGATGTGTTTGGGGGAATGATGGCTGTGGGAAGGGGGCTAGTTGCCCTCCAATCAACCTTTTTTGAAGTTTCTACGACAACGTCTTCTATGAAAACTTTATATGCCCCATGGGCATAACTTATAACCCTTGCCCTGAGGGTCGTAAGGGAGTGTCCTCCTCAAAAACACATTTTATATCTTAAAATCAACTACGCTGTACAAAATGGCTATCTCTAAATTTTGATTGGATGTTATTGGGGGAATGATGAGCTTGGGGGGCTGGCTAGTTGCCCTCCAATCACTTTAGACTATTGAAAAGGGTACTAGCCTTTTGAATTTCCAATCGAATGAGCCTGTTTTGAAGTTTCGTAGATTCTCATTCGATTGGAAATTCAAAAACCTAGTGCCCTTTCTAATAGTCAAAAGTGATTGGAGGGCAACTAGCAGCCCCCCCCCCCACGCCCATCATTTCCCCAAACAAATCCAATAAAAATTTTGAGATAGCCATTTTGTTCAGCGTAGTTGATTTCCAGATAGAAAGTATGTTTTTGAGGAGGACTCTCCCCCAAAGCCCTCAGGGCAAGGTTTTAAGTTATGCCCTGGGGGCATATAAGGTTTTTAAAGAAGGCGTTGTCGTAGAAACTTCAAAAGAGATCATTCGATTGGAAATTCAAAGGGCTAGTGCCCATTTTAACAGTCGGAAGTGATTGGAGGGCAACTAGCCCCCCCCCCCCTCATACCCATCATTGCCCCAAACACATCCAGTACAAATTTTGAGACAGCCATTTTGTTTAGCGTAGTTGATTTCCAGATAGAAAACATACTTTTTGAGGAGGACACTCCCCCACAACCTTCAGGGCAAGGATTATAAGTTATGCCCTGGGGGCATATAAGGTTTTTATTGAAATCTTTGTCGTAGAAACTTGAAAAAGGGCTCATTCACTTTGAAATTCAAAGGGCTAGAATTATTTTTAATAGTCGAATGTGATTTGAGGGCAACTACCCCCCCCCCCCTCTCACGCCCAACTTTTCCCCAAACACATCCAATCAAAATTTTTAGATAGCATTTTTATTCAACGTAGTTGAAAGTTTTGGGAATTAGGTTTTTAAGGATGAAAACCCCTCCCCCACAGTCCTCAGGGCATGGGCTGTAGGTTATGCCCTGGGGGTATATAAAGTTTTTATTGAAAGCGTTTGTCGTAGAAACTTTAGAAGGGCTCATTCAATAGGAAATTGAAAAGGCTAGTGCCTTTTTTAATCGTTGAAAGTGATTGGATAGCGACTAACGCCTCTCTCACGCCCACCATTATCCCAACACATCGACTTAAAATTTTTAGATATGCATTTTGTTCAACGTAGTTGAAAGTTCTGGAAATTAGGTCTTTTAGGATGATACCCCCCTCAGAGCCCTCAGTGCAAGGGTTGTAAGTTTTACCCTGGGGCATATATTTGTTCTTGTTCATTAAATGTTCACCAATCCTTTCATAGTTTGTAATTTGTCTAATTGACTTCATTAGCCAATATTATGTATTTTTAAGAAAACTGTCTAGTGAAAAAGTATTATATTTTTTCTAATTCAAGAATACTAACTACTATTTTTGACAAGTCTTAATAGTAAAATTTAATTTTTGAAACCGCTAAAAAAATAACCTCAGTTTAACTCTGACGTCATTTGAGGCTTTATGAATGAAACACTGTAAGAAATTTTTTCCTCATTATAATCAGCTATAAATTTACAACTGGCAATTTATAATTTTTTTTTCGGTTTAACTGCTGCCCAGCTCATCCGCTCGTATATCTTTAGAGCTTTGAAATATTTATTTACAGACTATGCTTTATGATAGCTTTTTGTTTGCAAAATTATTAGACTGTATTTTTTGTACTATTCTAATCTTGTTTCACAGACCCATCTTCATATTCTTCCAAAAACGTTTCAATCGTGAAAAAAATGCCCTGGGCTTTGGCTATTCCAGTTTTATACATTCTAAGACCAAACTGGCTATACATTCCAAATGAAACTCAGAGAGGAAGGAAACTAACAAAATGAAAATTTAAATAAAAAAGATCAAAAAAACGAGGATTTTGTCAGCCAGTGGTGAACTGGGAAGAGGTTTTTTGCTGTCGTTGGCAAGTAAACTTTGACAGGTTCAATTTACGTTTGTTTCTTTTTCTTTTCTGTCGTTTTTATTTAGCACTGAGGACAACTCGGCGGAGGTCCTTGTCGAAATATTTGCAGACAAAATCTTCGTTTTTTCACTTTTTTTAGTTTTATTTTTCATTTTGTTATTTTCTTTCCTTTCTGAGTTTCATTCCACTTTTAACATCTTCACTGTATCCGGCCGTCTTTTTCTAATTATTCAAAAATGGTATAAGTAACGAATGTTTGCGAAAACTCATGGCAAAATTGTATTGGATTTGTTCGGTACTCAAGATATAAGTATTGTCCGAATTGGTAATGTTCGGTTAGAGAGTACCTTTGCCAAACCATTGGAGGAAATTATTGCATTAATATTGCTAAATGAATTTGAAACCTGTTGGGAAATCACCCCTGACAGTAGTGTTTTATTAGATTGCGCCATGAACATGAATCAAATAATCAGCGTTTTCAATATGGATCCCTACATGTCGAAATATAAATTCTATTGCATACCTTTAGATTTCCTAGAGCATATTCAACATGTGGACAAAACCATTATCATTGTTAATAGCAGTCAATCAACGATAAAGACGGGGCATTTGTTATGCATCTTTCAAGCAAGAAGGAATATAGAATTTTTTGATCCGCTTGGACTACCGTATACAATCTACACACCTCATATTAAAAATTTTCTTGAGCAGAGCGGAAAATCTATTATTAAAAATTGGAAGTGGGTACAAGATCTATCAAAGAAAAGCTGTGGTTTTCATGCCCTATTATATTTTATTTTTCAAAGTCGTGGACATACTTAAATGGAATTCCTCAAGATTTATGGCGACAATCCTCAATTGAAAGACTTTCTAGTTGAAAATACTCTTTCCTACTTCTATACTATAAATTACGGTGCCCTAAAAGTGACATGCTTTAAAAATGTATGTAAATTTGTTTATTAATAAAATTTGTATGTATATAAAACACCGTGTCCTTTCGATTTCTTCTTTTACTTAGGCCTATAGATAATCATCAGAAACGATAAGTGGTAACAGCTCATCAGGATTCAACTTGTATTCATCTTGACGTGCAAAGTCAGGGTCACGTTTTCTACAATATAGTGTAATTTCATTTTTATTAAATCTCTTTGTAAAGTCAATAATACTACTTTGATTTATATTATAAAATTCACGTGTTTCAATTTGCTTATTTGAAGCAATGTCACATAAAAAATTTTCATATGAAGAATCACCTTCTGTAACAGCCAAATAAAAGTCTGTAGGTGGATAATCAAAGTTTCTAGTATCTTCACAACGAGGTTGTAAAAATCAGACTCTTTTATAATTCCATCAATTGAAGCGTAGACCAGGTTCTTCCTCCCAAAATAATTTAAAACCACGACGATACCGGTTTCTTAAAAATAAACTGAACTCACGTTTAGGGTTTTTCGCAATCATGCCAGGGTAAGTATTTTCCCAATGATCGCATATATCATAGTGACAAATGGAGCATAAGAATCCTCTATTGTGAGAGTCACAAATCTCTTCAAGACAGGAATTACAGTCTTTACTTTGCACTACATATCCACTATGCACTTTATATGGTTGCAAAATTTACACTTTTTATTACAATCATCAGCAAAAAAACGATTCTCACAGGATGACAAGCTGCCCAAAGTATACAGGCATAATGGGCATATGTTAAATATTTTTTTATGTTGACTGTCTCACTTCCAAAAAGAAACTGACACTCAAACAACAAAAATGTCTCCTCGGAGCGTTACAAAATGGCCGTCTAAGTAGTGGTTGAGAGCAAAACAATAATATCATTTTGTTTTGTCTCAACTAGTATATCTATAAATTCTGTAAAAGCTTGGGGACCACGACGACATAATTACAGACAATTGTCCTAAGATGGGGAATCGCTTCCCATTATATCGTTAATCATTTCTCGAGAAAATATTTTCCGTTGAAGAGATAATTCTAGAAAGTCATCATCTAAAACTAACCATTATTCCAATTTTACTAGATTACGTAAGATTTTCTGGTTCTCAAATCCATCGATTTTAACACTCTCACTACCAAATACAGACTAACCGTTTTCCATAAACTGTTCTCTTCTATATATTTCGCCAGAATATTTAATCAATCTTGTAATCTCTATATATGCACTATATTTATCTTACCCGCAAATCACAATTGTTCTTCAGACTTGAATTTGCTTAATGCTATAACATATTCGGCATAAATCTTGTCCCATTCTAGGGTCAGTCGTCAACCCCTTTTGATTTCCACCGAAAGCCTTAGGTACTCTATGGATTCATTTTGATGTTGACTGCTCCATTTACAGAAAGAAACTGACTCGAGATCAATTAATATATAAGTTCTACCACCTGGGGAAGCATATTTGGACATGTATAAGTGTAGATAGGGGGAATTTTGCCAGCTAGAATCAGGGGTGGCATTGGCTAGTAACAGCATTCTTTTTCAAATATATCCAAACTTTCATCCAACAAGAAAACATAACCAACAAACAACAAAAATATTCAACAAACAACAACCAACAAACATCAAACATAACCAGCAAACATAACCAACAAACATAACTTTCAAAATACATCAAACCACATACCAAACAAAAATAAACAAAACCAACAAACATCACAAAACATAACCAACAAACAACATTACCAACAAACATCAAACAAAACCAACATCAAACATAACCATCAACAAACAAGTAACATCAAACAACATAACCAACAAAAAACAAACATAGCCAATAAAACCAACAAAACATAACCAACAAACAAACATAACCAAAAAACATAGCCAACAAACATCAAACAGAACCAACAAACATAACCATCAACAGATATAACCAACAAACATAACCATCAACATATAAAACCAACAACAACAAAATATAACCAACAACAAATACAACCATCAAACATAGCCAACAATCGCATCTAACAACTAACATCCAACAGACATAACCAACGAACATCAAACACAACCATCAACCACCATAACAACATAATCAACATAACCAACAATCATGTTAATTTCCCTATGGCTGCCTTGACGTAACAGGGCATGCCTTAGAAGCTCTGTGGGAAAAGGGAGGGCATATCCTAGATAGCAGTGATGGGATACTACTTTTAGTTTCGGCTACTATTTTGGCAAATCGCTCCACAAGGACGGTATCAAACTGTTGTAATGGAAACAATTCTAACAGAAACTGCTCCCTAATTAAAAAATGATGTTGGCACAATGTGTTGTTTATTTTTTTTCTAGATCAGAGCACTTCGTATCAGTATTAAAAGCCTTTTGAATTCTTCGCGAACAACAAATATGGAGGACAATTGGAGTTGAGCCAGAACAACACCTCTATATTCTGAACCTAGATCTAACAATAGCCCATGACGATAATATGTTACTAAGCCAAGAGAAAGGAATTTGACCTACTTTAGGGAGAGAGGGCGTTAGAATTCAAGTGACAAAAATTAGATTATTTCTTGAGGAATTTGACACGAGATTCTTGCTTGTACATGAATATCATAAAGAATAATTATTTAAATAGAGAAAGGGTTAAAATATTAATTGCTTACCAACAATGGGATAAATCTCAGGGAATGATAATTCCATTAAGAGATATATATATTATTTTTTATTTTGGAGGGATATTTTGAGAAAAAGAGGGAATGACTCCCCCCACACACATGATATAAATGTAAAAGAAAGTCATCAAAACGTCCTCAGACTCCATTTATTGAGGGTTGGATGGGCAAACGAATTAAACATTCGATTTTGACACTTTTTTACTTAGAAATATCAAATATGGCAATTTCCACAGTTGAGAAAAGTTTGGTAGAATAGGAAGATAAGTCCACAAACCAAAATGAGAATATCTGAAGCTACAGTCGTCAGTAGTCAAATATAGTTCTGAAGCATAGGCACTCAAAAAAACGAATGAGAATTTGCTAGATATTGTCCAAAGAAATTGCCTACGG
The DNA here is from genome assembly GCA_027921565.1 of Artemia sinica. Classification (NCBI taxonomy): domain Eukaryota; kingdom Metazoa; phylum Arthropoda; class Branchiopoda; order Anostraca; family Artemiidae; genus Artemia; species Artemia sinica. The sequence goes on along the minus strand of JAPEVW010000225.1, from coordinate 184,928 downwards.
GTTGTTTTGGGTACCCTAGTGACTGAAAATATTTCAAACGGTGGCCAGCATTTATCCCCCCCCCCCCAGAAAAAAATAGCAGAAAATACCCCCTACGTTTTACGTTTCTACGTTTCTGTTTGCTTTAAGTTTATATGTTGTTCCTTACTTTCAGTTGAAAATACTTCTTTTTTTAATTTCTAATAAAGTTTTTAAATAATGCCAGGAAATCTGACCCCACCTCCACAGAGAAACCCCCTCCCCATGTAAACATCCTCTAGATCATTCAGCTCAGGTAAAAATTTACCCCAGACAATTACTTTTAACCAGCCCGCGCGTAAAATTGAGACGGGAAAGAGAAAGCAAGACATATAAAAGGAATTTTGTATCTGAATTTTGACAAATTCTGCCAGTGCATAATTTCCCCAGACAAGTTCAATCCCTGAAGACTTCCCTCACCATGGATAATTCCCCTGTTCATTTTTAGTGCCAAAAAACGATATATTTAACGGCTATAAACCTGAAACTGCAAAAAATTAAAACTTTTTCTAAGTAAGCAGCTAGATCAATAAAGTCATTCCTGGTAAAAAGAATAATAATAAAACACAACAACACGCATCTGTTCTAAGAAAAACACATAATTAAACATTTCTTATTATAGTGGCTTCAGGTATCGTCTCATGGCTTCTCACATATGCTGAATTTGATAGCATATTTTTATTGGGATTGCCTCTTTGAAAGTTGTTTCCTTCTTTTTCTATAAAAATCCATATTTTCTCATTTACTAATTAAATAGGATAAAGTTCTTTTTAATTGAAAGTAAGCAGCAACATTAAAGCTTAAAAGAGTCAAAATTATTCCGTATATGGCGGGGGTTATCTTCTTCTCAATACATCACTTTCGAAACTAAAGTATTGCATAACTTTTTCAAAAAGCTTCTTATTCTAATGAAACGACCCTTATAAAAAATTCGGTCAAAAATTCAAACTTTAAAGTAAAGAGCAAGGCATTGAGGAGGCGGCAAACCTCATATACGGAATAATTCATGCTTGCATTAAGTTTTCATTTTGCTCCTCACTTTAGTTGAAAAACCGTGTTTTTTTACAAAATTTTCCGATTTTTTCAAATAATGCGAAGAAGTCCTGTTTCTCTCCGTGGAAAATTTCCTTCTCCCACCGACAATTTCCAAACATAAAGTTTCTCTGAAGTAAAATACTCACCCTCAGAAATCTTTCCCGAACGATTCCATCCCTGCTGAAAATCCCCCAGCTAATTTTTTTTTTTTATCCCAATAGCAAATACTATGCGTAAACGGTACTTACGTATTAGCCAGGCAACATGCGAGAATTGTATCGCGAAAAACTAGTCAAGCAAAATCAAACAGTTCATGGTATCGAACTGTAAGTAAGGAACGGCCTGGCTAAATAGTAACCGAAACTCTAAAAAACGGAATTTTTATACCAATTGATATATCAAAAGAATTGGCTTTTTACGCTGATTTCAAATATATAAATTTCATTAGGTTAAATCTTACCTAGCAAAGGCTACGATTTTCCTTATTTTCTAAAAAGGGGTCGAAGCTCATAAAAGTCAAATGATATCAATGATAATCAACATCAGATTCAGCATATCAGAATAACCTACTGTATAGGTTTCAAGCTTTTATCTGCAAATATGTGTAATTTTGTATTTTTTGCCAGAAAAAAGATCACAGATGCCTATTTATTTTTTTTTTTTCAAGGGTATTCGTATCGACCCAGTTGTCCTATAATATCGGGAGAGTGCTCATTAGAACGGAAATTAAAAGTTCTAGTGCTTATTTTAAGTGACCAAAAAAATTGAAGGGCAACTAGGCCCCCTCCTCCATCCTTTTTTCCCAAAATTGTCTGATCAAAATTTTGAAATTTTGAGCTATTTTTTTTCATCATAGTTGAAAGGCCAAATAGCTATGCCTTTGGATAGAACATGACACCCTCACCCCCCCCCCCCCCACAGCCCCAGGGGAAAGGTCTCTAATTTATGAAGTTTGTCCATTGTTTGGGCATAATATTTGTTATTGGGATATAGGCGTACATTTTGGGTGGGGGGGGGGACAACTTATATGCTGTGGATTTTTCCACGGGGGAATTCTCCGTGGGGAGGGAAGTTTTTCAGGGATTGAACTTGTCAGGGAAAATTATGCACTGGCGTAATTTGCCAGAATTCTTATACAAAATTATTTTTATTTGTCTTGCTTTCTCTTTTCCGTCTCGATTTTATGCGTGGGCTGGTTTCAGCCTTTTTTCACCGTTTATTTTTTGCCTTTCGTATTTTTTAACTGCTTGTTTCTGTGTTTTTAATATTGTCTGTAATTTCCTTTCAGATAGTAATACCTTTATTACAAAGTCTGTGCTTTTAAGATTTGTTGTTTTTGACTATCAATGTGATTATAAAATTAAAGCACTCATTAATCTGTATCGCTATTAACATCTTGAGAGTAAATGCTTCCGTGAGCGTGCCAAATTTGAGGCGTTAAAACACCGTTCTAAGGATTGCCAAAAATGGGGACTCTCAGTTGTCGTACATTAAGTTAATTTTAGAATATACTGAGTAGGACAAAATATTAGGAATGGCTTGTTAGTCCTCCCGGTTAAGGTGCAAATTCTTTGGAAGAAAATTCGCCTTTCGAGTTTAAAGAAACAACTAAAAAAGGAAAGAAAGAAAAAATGTATTGAGCGTTTCGGGCGAAAAATAAAATGCCATTAAGTTAAAAGAAGGAAAAAATGTGTCGAGGGTTTTGGGTGAAACATGTCAAAAAGGTATTATCTAGCAGTGATGGTTGGGCAATCATTACGTGACCTTACATAAACTGTGTTCTGCCATTAAGTTAAAGAAAGAAAAAAACATTGTTTGTTTCTGGCGAAAAATACAATGTCAAATCAAAGTGTATTTCGTTACAGTGTTGCACAATCATTACGTAAGGTGTGTGCTGTCGTTAAGTTATAAGCGGGGATTCCCAGATGGGTTCCTGACGCAGGGTTACATAAATTTGCGTCAAGCATATTAGACATGACGGTTTGAAACGGGGTAAGACGTGTGATGTCATTGGAGTACAGAGGGGTATGTTATGAGAGTCTTGCCAAGTGTTTTCCCTTTAATAGAAGCAGTGATCGCGTTGCACAGGTGTAACAACTAGAGGGATCTGCTCGGAATCTTGCCAGCTGACCGCATTGCGCAGGTGTGACGGTTTGAGGGATGGCAGTTAAGTTATCTAATGTGCTACAAAATGGCTTCTGCCACCAGGGGAGCATGTTTAGATATGATATCCTTTAAAATACTCGTCAAACAGAATAAAATTTGCTCTTTGCTGAAAAAATGATCAATGTTTTTACTTTTATAACTTTAATAAATCAAATAATTTTAACGTTTTGATTACTAAGTATCAGTATATGTATATTAAACTGACAATGCACATTCATTTGTATTTTTTCAGTAAAGTGCAAATTTGTTCTGGCTTTGGCAAGGCATAGAGGTTTTGCGCCCAACTTATGTTATTTTCTGCTCGTTTTGAGTTTGACTCGGTTATTTATTGTAATTTCTGTTCGTTTTGGGTTTCATTTATTTATCGATGCTGATCTGTGGTAGTTTCGAGCTTGGTAGATTATTTGGTTTTAGTTTTGCTCATTTTCTGTTTAATGGAGTTCTTTACTTTTCTTTGAAAAACTTATTTTTGTGGAAAAAGTTTTTTTTAATTTATGTCTGTTCGTTTTATATTAGCATAGTCTTTTCAGGGAAAAAGAAAATAACACTTTAAATCTTTTCGTTTTTTAAGACTTTATAGTTTGGCCTGCTATCTGTATACTGGAGAAAAATTTTCAGCAATTTTTAACAACATACACCATTTTAAAAATCTGGACACAAATAGTACTGTTTAACTTAGTTTCATACCTCCTCTAGTTGACCTGAAATGGAAAACTTGATACCATTCGCAAAAAAAATCCGTTTACTTTCTTTGATAGCTAGGATACACTTAAACTATTTGATTTGGTTAAATTTTAAGAGCAGAAGTAGATTCAAAAAGTTTCAAAATATACCCTCAGTCGTTCTTGAGATACTGCTGAGATGCCTTATTGGGAATTAGCATTTTCACAGTGCATTTTGATTTAATCTTAAGGCAACATTTAGTTTTAAACATAATGGGTAAATGGGAGGGTGGGATTGGAAGGGCGATTAGTTGCCCTCCAATCACTTTCGACTAATAAAATGGGCATCAGTCCTTTCTATTTTCAATCGAATGAGCCCCTTTCGAAGTTCCCACGACAACTTCTTCGATACGAAGTGCCTGGTCTAAACAACGACAACAACATCTTTTTTTTTTTTTTTTTTTTATTCTTTTATTTCTTTTTTTGATTTCTTAAACCACGACATACCCCTTGGTCAAACAACCAACAAAAAATATTGCTAAAAATAGCCTTTGAATTTTTTGCTACGACAAATCACTTTCGACCATTAAAAAAAAAGGGCACTAGCCTTTGAATAGCCTTCTAAACAATCGAATTAGCCTTTTTGAAGTTTCTACGACTATTAAAAAGGGCCCTTCCAAAAAAAACCTTATATTCGCAACCCTTCATAAAAAAACTTAAAACACTTGCCCTGAGAGTTGTGAAGGAGTGTCCTTCTCAAAAAAAATATTTTCTTTGGAAAAACATATTCTCTATCTGTAAATCAACTAGCCTACGCAAAACATTGAATTTCAAATGACTATCTCAAAACAGGGCTTGATTGGATGTGTTTGGTCTTCCTCAAAAACATATTTTTCTATCTGGATGATGGACAGGGGGGAAGGGCTAGTTGCCCTCCAATCAGTTTCGACTATTAAAAAGGGCACTAGCCCTTTGAAGTTTTCCAATCGAATGAGCCTTTTTTGAAGTCCTCCTCAAAAGATATTTTCTATCTTCTACGACAACACCTTCTAATGAAAACCTTATATTTGCACCCAGGGCTTAAAACCCATTGTGGGGCACTTATACGCTGAATTTCCCCAGGGATGGGTTTTTTGAGGAGTGTCCTCCTCAAAAATATGTTTTTTATCTGGAAATCAACTGTCCTCCTCGAAAAATATGTTTTTTATCTGGAAATCAAACTACGCTGAACCAAATGGCTATCTTTAATATTGATTGGATGTGTTTGGATAAAAAAAGGGCGCGAGAGGGGGTTAGTTGCCTTCAAATCAATTTCGACTATTAAAAAGGGCACTAGCCCTTTGAATTTCCAATCAAATTAGCCCTTTTTCAAAATTCTACGACAAAGATTTCAATAGAAACCTTATATAACCCCATGGCATAACTTATAACCCTTGTCCTGAAGACTCTGGTTGGAGTGTCCTGCTCAAAGGTATAATTTTCTGAACTTTGAACTGCGTGGAACAAAATGACTATCTCATAATCTTTATTGGACGTGTTTGAGGAAATGGTGGGGCGTGCAAGGGGTGTTATTTGCTTTCCAATCCTTTCAACTATTAAAAAGGGCACTAGCCATTTCAATTTCCAATCAAATGAGCCCCTTTTGAAGTTTCTACGACAACGCGTTACATAAAAACCTTATATGCCCCTGTGCATAATTTGTTATGCCAATTTGAGTTCATAAGTTCAGATTGAAATGTAAACTTTGATTCATGTCGACGCTTGATGAGACCATTCTTTTTTTCTTGTTCATTAAATGTTCGACCATTCCTTTCATAGTTCGTAATTTGTCTAATCGACTCATAAGCACATATGATGTATTTTTAAGAAAACAGTGAAAAAAATTTTTTTTTTCTAAATCAAGAATACTAACTACTATTTTTGATAAGTCTTAATAGTAAAATTTTATTTTTGAAACAGCTAAAAAAAACCTCGGTTTAACTCTGACGTCATTTGAGGCTTTATTAATGAAACACTGCAAAGAATTTTTTTCCTCATTATAATCAGCTATAAATTTATAACTGGCAATTTATCAATTTTTTTTTTGGTTTAACTGCTGCCCAGCTCATCCACTCGTATATCGGTAGAGCTTTGAAATATTTATTTACAGACTATGGTTTATGATAGCTTTTCGTTTGCAAAATTATTTGACTGATATTGGAGGTTCTTTGTGCGGGGTCACCACTTTTAAAGGCAAAAATGGCACAAAGAGTTTTCTATGCCAATTACTAGAGGGGGACGATCCCTCTTTGGCCCCAAATTAGTGGGATTTCCGCTGTTACTCCAACGGTTCCTTTATACTAACGTGATCGGGTGGTCTATGGCCACATTTAAAGCCAAAGTTTTACGATAAGATTTTCTAATTAACCCTTTAGTTTCGGCCTAAGCTGAAAAGTAAAGTAGGTACATAGAAAAATTCTTACTATATTCACAGTCACACGTATAAAATGAACTGACTGAAAAAAAGGACAAATTCTCCCAGCCCGCTAACCGCAGCACGCGGTGGGGGTTACTAGGGGTGGTAAATGAATCTTTCCAGCCAATCCCAGGACTACTAATATACTGGCCAATCTCCTAACTGCGCACTTTGTCCCTCGTGGTCTATTAAACACGTACGCAGTTAAGAGGACCCAAAATGGCGTCAAAAAAATAATAGGAAAATTAATATTTATTACTTAAGGAAGGAAAATAATTAAGGGGCCCAAAGAAATGAATCTGGGAGGGACATTTATCTGACAAAACTGGGACCAAGGGTTCCAACACCTCCCTCCTAAGATAAATGGCCGACATCCCCGTTGGATTGGCTGGAAATTCAAACACAATATCAAATTAAAATAAAACACTAAATTTCCTTTTTATCTTCTCTTCTACCAATGCCTGTGCTTCCTCTGCTTGGCTCCGGATCGGTCGTCCTCGACACGTCTCTACTGTAGGACCACCATGGTCTAGATCGTCTAACATGCGCATTTGGTTTTTGAAAATCCAAGTCCCCAAGATTCGTAGGAATTCATTGTGCACAGCACAAATCAAAAAAACAACAAATTTTCTCGCTCTCACGAATTTACATTTGAGAGGAGCAGAGAATCAATTTCTGGCACATGTGATGATGCCAGCCATCGTGAAAAATCGGCTGCACTAGCCTCTTAACATCCATCTGTGGAAACAACCCCAAATCTCGATAAAAAGTAAATTGCCCCTTGGCATAATTTCAAATAGTGGAAGGTCGAAAATACACAGGCCTGTGAAAACGATAAGGGTTCAGGAAAATGAAGTAAAAATCTGAGCGAACCATGAATCGCTTTTTTCTGGTTTCCCTCCCCTGGGATAATTAACTGAAGAATATACGTTGATGCTAATTGAAAATGAAATTTGGATACATCTCCCACTGAATACAATTTGCCGGAAATAATTGTCGATTCCTATGAAGAATAACAGCTATGAATAGGGTTGCTGGACAACGGTTTGGGTTAAGTATGAAGTGACTGGGAGAGAGTATCCCCCAAGGACTCCAGATCAGAAAGGCAAAATCTCGGTAAAGGGATCACAACTTGTCCACCAGTTGTGCATTGAGGAAAATGGCTATCTTTTGCGACTTCCCGCAGGGGATCTTCCCCAAGGGATTCCTCCCCCTCATAAAGGATCGACATATCTTTTGAGTTGATAATACTAATCTCAGATTCATTTCCAAATTTTTCCAGTCTGACTCGGCATTCAATATCTCCCAACTTTCCCCCAACCCGTTGTAGGTCATTCATCTCTCTTTTGTAACCATCTTCTTTTATTCCCCATGGGTCTTTGACTTCTTTTTCCCCCTTATTGTCTATGTTTTCAAGGCACAGCCATCCGACATTTTATTTTTCTCCCTATTATTTATGTTTTCAAGGCCAATCCCATCTAAAAAATTTTTATTTTTCGCCACTGCAGGCGGAATCTCCAAATTTTGTCTCTTCTTTGCATTCCTCTTTTCGTCTCTACTTTTCTCAATTCTGTCATTCGCGCAAAATAATAAATCATTGTTAAATCTGATTTGGACTCCAGTGTCCACTATCTTTGACTGTATTACTTCATTGTAGCTCCGTTTAATATCTCTTTTCTCTCTTCTAGTCTTCTTTATTTTTACCGCAGAAACAAATATTTCGTTATCAAATGGGAATTGAACTCCGACATTTGGTTTTTCATATTCTACCAAAATTTCTCGAACTTTCCGAGGAAAAGCGCGTACAATAAATTTCGTCTCCTTATTCTCTGGTACAATCAGCGTTTCATTTTGGCCTGTACTTGTTATCGTCTCATATTCATTAAAAGTGTTCTCAAGTTTCTATTATTTGTAAATTTTCCTGAAAAAATCAATTTCGCGCGTCTTTTTTTCAATATTTTGTGGTCTTTTTACTTCTGCATCCCCTTTTTGTGGATTATCAACATTTTGAACTTGAGTATCCAGTATTTCGTTTTTCCGACAGGGTGGCACAGTCCCCCAATTTGTTTTATGGGCCGGTCCACCTCCCCGCCTTGTCATTGAAGTAGCATATTCTTCCGTCGTAGTGTAATTTTGTAATTTGTCCTCTGTTAAAGAAGTCGCTTCTAACGATAGAAGATTTCCGATATCTCCAAAGTCTCCTCCTACGAAAACATCCACTGCTAGCGTAGGTACTAAGCCTACTTTTATGGTTTTTATCTGGACCGTACCGTCCTTCTTTGCAATTTCTATTCTTACCCAAGCAGACGGGCATGGGTGCTTGTCTCCATAATAACATAATGTTGTAATCTTATTTTTATGGTCTATCTCCGTTCTATTAATTAGGCCAGTTCGCACATAGGTTTGGTCACTGCAGGAATCAATTGCCATTTCGACTAATTCCCCGTTCAACTTTCCGTATATTTTATGCGACTCTGCAAATGCGTAATTTTTTTCCTTATTATGGGTCATGGCCCAGGCTGTCGTTTTATGTGGTTTTTGGTCATGTTTACGGGGGCAGTTTCTTGCAAAATGCCCCGTGGTACCACAGTTATAGCAAGTTAGTTCTCCTTGCGCTGTGTTATAGTGCCTATTTTTGTTATACTCTCTATATTGAAATATGTCTGTCTCCTCAAATTCCTCTCTTATTTCGGTCCACCTATTTGCCATTTCCGCCATTTCTTCGCTTGTTTTTGGGTTCTTTTCTTTCAAATATATTCTCAATTCTCTGTGGGTATTTTCTAAAAATTGTTCCATTACTGTTTTATCTATTATTTCCTTTATCTTTTCTTTTATTTCTTCCGGGTCTTCTAACATTCTATGGTTTTCTAACTCTAGCCATTTTAAACACATATCTTTCAATTTGTACCAGAATTCTTTATAAGTTTCGTTGTCTCGTTTTCTTTCGCTTCTAACCTTCTTTGAAAGTGCTCGGGGAATAGTTGAAAATGGCTTGTTTTAGCCTTTCAAAATCTTTTGAGTAGTCCATTGGTATTGCTTTATATGCAAGTTGTGATTTGTAGTTAAGGAGGGGTTGTATTCTTGTCACCCAATTTTCTCTCGGTAATCCGCTTAATTCTGCCGTTTTTTCAAAATTGTATATGTATAAATGTACATCTTCATTTTCTTTCATTGGTTGAAGATTTACTGCCTGTATTATTTCTATTGTAGACGATTTCTGAGGCTCTTGGTAATTTCTCCCTGCAATCATTTCCATTATGTATGTCCTTTTCTCTCTCTCTGCCTCCTCCTTTTTTTCTCTGGCTATCCTATCTTTCTCTCTTTATTCTCTATCTTCTTCTTCTTTTCGCACTCTGGCTAATCTTTCATTCTCTATGTAATTTAAAAGTCGTTGTGTCATATCTATTTTAGTGCTTTTTCGTGAGCTCCTGCTGGAAATTGAACTTCCACTACTTCTGCTACTTGGCCTACTTTGAATCTCACTGTTATTATATTCTCTTAACTCATTTTCTGAGTCCACTCGTTGTATAATATTCTCTTCTCCCCCCAACTCCCCTACTTTTTGTACCTTCTTTGAAGGGTGAGTTTGCTTTGTTATACCCGTTCTTTCATGTGATAATTTTTCCTCATGTATTATCGCCACTGTTTCTTTTGTTTGGATTTCTCTATCTGCGAGTAATTCTTTCTGCACTTATTTTAGACTTTTCTCTTCTTCTCTGGTTCGTACCGGGGATCGCTCTATTACTGATTTTGGTTTAAAAATATCCTCTTCACACGTCTCAGAAATGTCTATTTCACCTGTTGAGTGATATATGGTTCTATCTGATGGAGTTTTTCTTAGGGTATTTCCAGCGGGAGTCGCATATAATTGTGTGTCTGAATCCGATTTTTGTTTTACCGCCGTAGATCTTGTCTGCATTCTTCGTTTGTCCGCCATTATTTTAAGGTTTATTTAACGTCTTTCGTTCAAATGAAAATACTTTTATCAATGTTTCTTTTTATTCTTTCGTGAAAAATTATTTTCTTTTAATTTGTCGATTATCTGTGGGGGCTCAGCCTCCATTATCTCTCAAGTTAATTATTCCTGTGATTTATTGATTATTAAATTTTATTATCTATTATTATCCGACTAGTCACAGATCAGATAAAATTTTTCTCCTTACGATTTTTATATATAGCCTCTGTAACTACAATAGGCTACTTTTGTAGGGTAATTACCCTGTCTCTTCGAAAGCGCGGAATTCTTTTAATTATCAGATTTACTGATAGGACCTTAACTTGCTGCCACCACTTATTGGATGTGTGGGCACCGCTGGCACCACTTTTTGGAGTTCTTTGTGCGGGGTCACCACTTTTAAAGGCAAAAATGGCGCAAAGAGTTGCTATGCCACTTACTGGAGGGGGGACGGTCCCTCTTTAACCCCAAATTAGTGGGATTTCCGCGGTTACTCCAACAGTTCCTTTATACTAACGTGATCGGGTGGTCTATGGCCACATTTAAAGCCAAAGTTTACCGATAAGATTTTCTAATTAACCCTTTAGTCTCGGCCTAAGCTGAAAAGTAAAATAGGTACATAGAAAAAAGTTCTTACTATATTCACAGTCACACGTATAAAATGAACTGAACTGAAAAAAGGACAAATTCTCCCAGCCCGCTAACCGTAGCACGCGGTGGGGGTTACTAGGGGTGGTAAATGAATCTTTCCAGCCAATCCAAGGACTACTAATATACTGGCCAATCTCCCTAACTGCGCACTTTTTCCCTCGTGGTCTATTAAACACGTACGCAGTTCAGAGGACCCAAAATGGCGTCAAAAAAATAATAGGAAAATTAATATTTATTACTTAAGGAAGGAAAATAATTAAGGGGCCCAAAGAAATGAATCTGGGAGGGACATTTATCTGACAAAACTGGGACCAAGGGTTCCAACAACTGAATTTTTTTTTTCTATTCTGATCTTGTTTCACAGACTCTTCTTCATATTCTTCCAAAAACATTTCAATTGTGAAAAAACGCCCTGGGCCTTGGCTACTCCACTTTTATACATTCGAAGACCACACTGGCTATACATGAGAAATGAAAGATTGTCAGCCAGTGGCGAACTGTGAAGAGTTTTTTTTCTGTCGTTGACAAGTAAACTTTGAAAGGTTCGATTTACGTTGGTTTCTTTTTCTTTTCTTTCTTTTTTGTTTAGGTCCTTGACAAAATATTGGCTTATTTATTCTACTTCATAGTTCACCACTGGCTGACAAAATCCTCGTTTTTTCACCTTTTTTAAATTTATTTTTCATTTTGTTATTTTCTTTCCTCTCTGAGTTTCATTCCACTTTTAACATTTTAACTGTATCCGGCCGTATTTTTTTAGTTATTCGAAAATGGTATAAGTAACGAATGTTTGCGAAAACTCATGGCATCATTGTATAGGATTTGTCCGGTACTCAAGATATAATTATTGTCCAAAACAGTAATGTTCGGTTACAGCGTACCTTTGCTAAGCCATTAGAGGAAATTATTGCATTAGTACTGCTAAATCAATTTGAAACCTATTGGGAAATTATCTCTGACAGTAGTGTTTTATTAGACTTGGCCCCCTTATTAGACTTTTATGCCCCCAGGGCATAACTTAAAACCCTTACCCTAAGGGCTTGCCCTAAGGGGGACTGTCATCAAAAACATATTTCTGTCTGGAAATCAACTACGCTGAACAAAATGGCTATCTCAAATTTTGATCGGATGTGTTTTGGGAAACGGTGGGCGTGAAAGGGATGTTAGTCAACTTCCAATCACTTTTGACTATTAAAAAGGGCACAAGCCACTCCATTTCTTACTGAATGAGCGCTTTTCAAAGTTTCTACGACAACTTCTTCGAGACAAAGTGCCCTGCTCTAAAGGAAAAAATTAATAAATAATAAATTGTGCCAATATTTTTCTTATATGCCGCCAGGGCATAACTTAAAACCTTTGTCCTGAGGACCGTGGGGAGTGTCCTCCTCTTTACTTAGTCCATGTTTTTTTGTCTCGTTCTCGAGTGTCCGTGTTCTTTACTTAGGCAGCGCCATCGTGCTGCTGCCCATGATTTTATGCAACAACTTTCTATATAAACCTTATATGCCCCCAGGGCATAACTTACAACCCTTGCACTGAGGGCTCTGAGGGGGTTATCATCCTAAAAGACCTAATTTCCAGAACGTTCAACTACATTTAACAAAATGGATATCTCAAAATTTTGATTGGATGTGTTTTGGACAATAGTAGGCGTGAGAGGGGCGTTAGTCGCTCTCCAGTCACTTTCAACTATTAAAAAAGACATTAGCCCTTTCAATTTCCAATTGAATGAGCCCTTCAGAAGTTTCTACAACAACGCTTTCAATAAAAACTTTATGTGCCCCCAGGGCATATATATACAACCCTTGCCCTGAGGACTGTGGGGGAAGGGTAGTCATCCTTAAAGACCTAATTTCCATAACTTTTCAACTACGTTGATTAAAATGGCTATCTAAAAATTTTGATTCGATCTGTTTGGGGAAAAGATGGGCGGAGAGAGGGTTAGTTGCCCTCAAACCACTTTCGACTATTAAAAAGCGTACTAGCCCTTTGAATTTCAAATTGAATGAGCCCTTTTTCAAGTTTCTACGGCAAAGATTTCAATAAGAACCTTATATACCCCCAGGGCATAACTTATAATCCTTGCCCTGAAGCTTGTGGGGAGTGTCCTTCTCAAAAATATGTTTTCTATCTATAAATCAACTACGCTGAACAAAATGGCTATGTCAAAATTTTTATTGGATGGGTTTGGGGGAATGAAGGGTGTGGGGGGGGGGGCTAGTTGCCCTCCAATCACTTCCGACTATTAAAAAGGGCACTAGCTTTTTTTTTTTTTTTAGCCCTTTGAATTTCCAAACGAATGATCTTCTTTGAAGTTTCTACGACAACGCCTTCTTTAAAAACCTTATATGCCCCCAGGGCATAACTTAAAACCCTTGGCCTGAAAGCTTTGGGGAAGTGTCCTCCTCAAAAACACATTTTCTATCTGGAAATCAACTACGCTGAACAAAATGGCTATCTCAAAATTTTGATTGGATGTGTTGGGGGAAATGATGGGCGTGGGAGGGGGCTAGTTGCCCTCCAATCCCTTTTGACTATTAAAAAAGGGCACTAGTTCTTTGAATTTCTAATCGAATGAGCATTTTTTGAAGTTTCTACGACAACGCCTTCTATAAAAACCTTATATGCCCCAAAGGCATAACTTAAAACCCTTGCCCTGAGGGCTGTGGGGGAGTGTCCTCCTCAAAAACATGTTTTTTATCTGAAAATCAAGTACGCTGAACAAATGGCTATCTCCAAAATTTTGATTGGATATGTTTTGGGAAACGGTGGGCGTAAAAGGGATGTTAGTCAACTTCCAATCACTTTCGACTATTAAACAGGGCACAAGCCACTCCAATTTCCTACTGAATGAGCGCTTTTAAAGTTTCTACGACAACTTCTTCGATACGAAGTGCCCTGCTCTAAAGGAAAAAATTAATAAATAATACATTGTGCCAATATTGTTCTTATATGCCCCCAGGGCTTAACTTAACACCCTTGCCCTGAGGACTGTGGGGAATGTCCTCCTCTTTACTTAGTCCATGTTTCTTGTCTCGTTCTCGAGTGTCCCTGTTCTTTACTTAGGCAGCGCGATCGTGCTGCCCATGATTTATGCAACAGCTTTCTATATAAACATTATATGCCCCCAGGGCATAACTTACGACCCTTGCACTAAGGGCTCTGAGGGGGTTATCATCCTAAAAGACCTAATTTCCAGAACGTTCTATTACATTGAACAAAATAGATATCTCAAAATTTTGATTGGATGTTTTTGGAAAATGGTAGGCGTGAGAGGGGCGTTAGTCGCTATCCAATTACTTTCAACTATTAAAAAAGACATTAGCTCTTTCAATTTCCAATTGAATGAGCCCTTCGGAAGTTTCTACTACAACGCTTTCAATAAAACTATATGCCCCCAGGGCATAACTTACAACACTTGCCCTGAGGACTGTGGGGGGAGGGGTAGTCATCCTTAAAGACCTAATTTCCAAAACTTTCAACTACGTTGATTAAATTGGCTATCTAAAAATTTTGATTGGATGTGTTTGGGGAAAAGGTGGGCGTGAGAGGGGGGTTAGTTGCCCTCAAATCACTTTCGACTATTCAAAAGCGTACTAGCCCTTTGAATTTCAAATTGAATGAGCCCTTTTTCAAATTACTACGACAAAGATTTCAATAAAAACCTTATATGCCCCCAGCACATAACTTATAATCCTTGCCCTGAAGGTTGTGGGGGAGTGTCCTTCTCAAATATATGTTTCTATCTGAAAATCAACTACGCTGAACAAAATAGTTGTCTCAAAATTTTTATTGGATGTGTTTAGGGGAATGATGGGTGTGGGAGGGGGGGGGGGCTAGTTGCCCTCCAATTACTTCCGACTATTAAAAAGGGCACTAGCCCTTTGAATTTCCAAATGAATTATCTTCTTTGAAGTTTCTACGACAACGCCTTCTTTAAAAACCTTATATGCCCCCAAGGTATAACTTACAACCCTTGCCCTGAGGGCTCTGGGGAAGTGTCCTCCTTGAAAACATGTTTTCTATCTGGAAATCAAGTATGCTGAACAAAATCGCTATCTCAAAATTTTGATTGGAGGTGTTTGGGAAATGATGGGAGCGGTGGGGGCTAGTTGTCCTCCAATCACTTTTGACTATATAAAAGGGCACTAGCTCTTTGAATTTCCAATCGAATGAGCATTTTTTGAAGTTTCTATGACAACACCCTCTATAAAAACCTTATATGCCCCCAGGGCATAACTTAAAATCCTTGCCCTGAGAGTTGTGGGGGAGTGTCCTCCTAAAAACATATTTCCTATCTGGAAATCAACTACGCTGAACAAAATGGCTATCTCAAAATTTTGATTGAATGTGTTTGGGGGAATGATGGGCGTGGGGGGGGGGGGGGGGGGGTAGTTGCCCTCCAATCGCTTTCGACTATTAAAAAGGGCACTAGCCACTCCAATTTTCAATCGAATGCGTCGTTTTCAAAGTTTTTACGACAACTCCTTCGATACAAAGTGCCCGGGTATGGAGAACAAAAAAAACACATTGTGCCCACATCGTTCCTTATCAGCCCTTCCCCGGGTGCTCTGGGGGATTAAGTCATCCCAAGAAACACAATTACTAGATATTGTAATCTTGTTGAAAAAAATGGCTATATAAAAATTTTGATTCGACAATTTTGAATAAAAACGGGGAATGGAAGAGGGGCTAGGTGCCCTCTAGTATTTTTGGTCACTTGAAAAGGGCACTACAAATTTTGATTTCCAATCAAATGAGCCTTCTCCCAATATTCTAGGATCACTGGTTTGAAAGGATCACCCCTGGAAAAGAACAACAACAAATAAACACTCATCCGCGGCAAAAAAAAAAAATTCAAAATTTGACATTTTTCTGTATAAGAGCTTGAAACCTCTAAAGTAGGGTTCTCAGATTTTCTGCATCGAGATATGAGTGGATGAGTAAGGCAGCATTTAAACATAACAAAAAAAATGCTGATAAGTTGCTAACTATGAAGTTTATACAAACAATGAGGAAAAAAAATTTGTAGTGTTTCTTTCATAAAGCCTTAAATGACGTCAGAATTGAACTGAGGATATTTTTTTGTTTTAAAAAATAACATTTTACTATCAAGACTATGAAAATAATAGTTAATATTCCTGAATTAGCCATAATTCAGGAATTTAGACTGAATTAGATGACACATGCTGTGTCTTGAATTAGACTTTATGTTTTGTGCTATTCTTATCTGCTATTCTTATTAGAGATCTTGCAACCTTGTTAAAGAAAATGGCTATATAAAAATTTTGATTCGACAATTTTGAATAAAAAACGGGGGTGGAAGGGAGGCTAGGTGGCCTCCAGTATTTTTGGTCACTTGAAAAGGGCACTAGACATTCTGATTTCAAATCAAATGAGCCTTCTCTCAATATTCTAGCATCACTGTTTCGACACGATCACCCCTGGAAAAGAAAAAAAAACAACAAATAAACACTCATCCGCGGCAAAATTTCAAAATTTGACATTTTTCTGTATAAGAGCTTGAAACCTCTAAAGTAGGGTTTTCTGATTTTCTGAATCTTTTGGTGTGATTTTCATTACGATCACTTGATTTGTTAGGGGCGTTTTTCCCATTTTTTTTTTAATTAGTCAAAATATCTCTTGCTCGTAATTTTTGATGGGTAACATTAAACTTCATGGATGTTAGGTATTTGGAATCAGCATAAAAATTCGTTTCTTTTGATGTATCTATTATTATTAAGGCTCTGCTTCTCACAGTTTCGGCTACTATTGAGGCGAATCGCTCCGTTCTTACAGTTTGTTACCATGAACTATTTGAAGATATCCTAGTTTCCTTTTTGCTACCCAAACACCAAACACCAGATGTCGCCAAACGGTCGATGGTGAGCTACTGATGGGCTCACAGGGAACTTCTTGGTGGCTTTTGCATCAGCCTGTGCTGCCAGAAGCATCTATGACTCGATGATATAATTTTCGGTTTCAAAAATAACATTTTACTACCAAGACTATGAAAATAATAGTTACTATTCCTGAATTAGACATAAATGGCAATATTTTTTCACCAGACCCTTCTCTTAAAAATATCTCCTAATGACATATGAATGGGTAAATTAGCCAAATTACAAAAAATTAAAGGAATGGTCGAATATTTAATGAAGAAGAATAAAAGATTTAGAATTTATTCAAACCTTTCTAAACGCTAGACTTTAGTAAACTGATGAAGTAGTAAAATATTATAGCGCAAATCCCTCAGGTAAGATTAGAATAGCACAAAAAATAAAGTCTAATTCAAGACACAGCATGTGTCGTCTAAATCAGTATAATTCCTGAATTATGGCTAATTCAGAAATATTAACTATTATTTTCATAGTCTTGATAATAAAATGTTATTTTTTGAAAACGCAAAAAAATATCCTCAGTTTAACTCTGACGTCATTTAAGGCTTTATGAAAGAAACACTACAAATTTTTTTTTCCTCATTGTTTTTATAAATTCATACTTAGCAACTTATCAGCATTGTTTTTATGTATAAATGCTGCCCTGCTCATCCACTCATATCTCGATGCTGCTATCGAATATTTAACTATGTATATACTGAATTAATTCCCGATGAATAACAAGTTATACTTAAAACATTCATTAATATAACGTCTCATGGTCTAATGGACCTGGGTCTTGCTGCACGGATACTGTCCGGGACCTATGGGTTCGATTTCTGTTTCGTATAATGTTGAGTTCAAATGCCAATTTGAGCTCAAAAGTTCAGACGTGAACTTTGATTCAGGTCGACCCCTGATGAGACCAATCTTTTTTTCTTATTCATTAAATGTTCGACCATTCCTTTCATAATTTGCAATTTGTCTAATTGACTCATATGATGTATTTTTAAGAAAACAGTCTAGTGAAAAAAATATTATATTTTTTTCTAATCCAAGAATACTAACTACTATTTTTGATAAGTCTTAATAGTAAAATTTTATTTTTTAAAAAGCTAAAAAAAACCTCGGTTTAACTCTGACGTCATTTGAGGCTTTATTAATGAAACACTGCAAAGAATTTTTTTTTCCTCATTCTAATCAGCTATAGATTTATAACTGGCAATTTTTCCATTTTTTTTTCGGTTTAACTGCTGCCCAGCTCATCCACTCGTATATCGGTAGAGCTTTGAAATATTTATTTACAGACTATGGTTTATGATAGCTTTTCGTTTGCAAAATTATTTGACTGAATTTGTTTTTTCTATTCTGATCTTGTTTCACAGACTCTTCTTCATATTCTTCCAAAAACATTTCAATTGTGAAAAAACGCCCTGGGCCTTGGCTATTCCACTTTTATACATTCGAAGACCACACTGGCTATACATGAGAAATGAAAGATTGTCAGCCAGTGGCGAACTGTGAAGAGTTTTGTTCTGTCGTTGACAAGTAAACTTCGAAAGGTTCGATTTACGTTGGTTTCTTTTTCTTTTCTTTCTTTTTTGTTTAGGTTCTTGACAAAATATTGGCTTATTTATTTCACTTCATAGTTCACCACTGGCTGACAAAATCCTCGTTTTTTTCACCTTTTTTAATTTTTTTTTTTCATTTTGTTATTTTCTTTCCTCTCTGAGTTTCATTCCACTTTTAACATTTAACTGTATCCGGCCGTATTTTTTAGTTATTCGAAAACGGTATAAGTAACGAATGTTTGCGAAAACTCATGGCATCATTGTATAGGATTTGTCCGGTACTCAAGATATAATTATTGTCCAAAACAGTAATGTTCGGTTACAGCGTACTTTTGCTAAACCATTAGAGGAAATTATTGCATTAGTACTGCTAAATCAATTTGAAACCTTTTGGGAAATTATCTCTGACAGTAGTGTTTTATTAGACTTGGCCCCCTTATTAGACTTTTATGCCCCCAGGGCATAACTTACAACCCTTACCCTAAGGGCTTGCCCTAAGGGGGACTGTCATCAAAAAAAATAATTTCTATCTGGAAATCAACTACGCGGAACAAAATGGCTATCTCAAATTTTGATCGGATGTGTTTTGGGAAACGGTGGGCGTGAAAGGGATGTTAGTCAACTTCCAATCACTTTCGACTATTAAAAAGGGCAAAAGCCTCTTAAATTTCCTACTGAATGAGCACTTTTCTAAGTTTCTACGACAACTTCTTCGATACGAAATGCCCTGCTCTAAAGGAAAAAATAAATAAATACTACATTGTGCCAATATTGTTCTTATATACCCCCAGGGCATAACTTAAAACCCTTGCCCTGAGGACTGTGGGGAATGTCCTCCTCTTTACTTAGTCCATGTTTCTTGTCTCGTTCTCGAGTGTCCCTGTTCTTTACTTAGGCAGCGCGATCGTGCCGCCCATGATTTATGCAACAGCTTTCTATATAAACCTTATATGCCCCTAGGGCATAACTTACGACCCTTGCACTAAGGGCTCTGAGGGGGTTATCATCCTAAAAGACAAAAAAATTTAAACAAGAAAAACGGGTTTTAATTTTCTATAAAGCAGTGAAATACAAAACAATTAATTATACACAAATACTCCGAATATTTCGGCCCCACGTCCGGGAGCCTTTCTCTAGGGAAAAAAAAATATAAAATGAACAAAAAAAAAAATTTCCTTTTAAAAAAACTTAACTTACATCAAAATAAAACATACTAAACACATAAAGAGAAAGAAAAAAAAAAAAAGAAAAAAAATATAAATAAATAAGAAACAAAACTCACATATTAAATAAACACTTCCATGCACTGAATGTCAATAATGATTCAACTCACCTCCTCACAGTATATAAATTGAAATCTATCAAAAATGAAGAATATATTTATACTTAGACCAAAACAATAAAAGGTCAACTAACCCCCCGGCCCATAACCCCTAATTAAATTTCACAAGTTCATCAACCAATTTATGAATTATAAATTGAACGGATTCGTTTGGTTGCAAGCTTAGCTGCCGTTCGTTTACTTTTCCCATCATTTAACCCATTCTGACCTTTGTTCGCAAGGTCATCTTTCGTTTCAGAACTATTATTAAAATCAGTACTGGTTGAATATCTTGCCTGCATTTTAATTAAACTATTATAAATGGAATTGATCCTAAAATCCCCTTCATCTTTATTGATACTAGTACCCCCATATATTATCTTTTTTATTTCTATAATTTCCCTGAAGCTTTGTAAAAGTCCTACAGACGTATCTACTATTTTTGTTTGATCAAATAAAATACTGTGATGAGGAAAATTATAAAGATGTTCTGCAACAGCTGACTCAAACGTTTCTGGTGTTTTGTTTTGTTTTAGAGCGCAATCTATTGCATTCTTGCGTTGTTGTAGCCTATTTTCTAAAGTTTGTTGCGTTCTTCCCACATAAAATTTACCACAAGAACATGGAATTTTGTAAACTCCCTTTTGCAAATTTCTCGGTACCTTGTCTTTCCCTTTATTTAACAACGAGCTTATATTATGTCCTGATTTAAATGCTGTATTTATATTATGTTTTTTTAATTCTCTTCTTAATTTTTGTGATAAAATTGGGATAAAAGGCAAAGTTATGTAATTTGTTTCTTGATTTGACCCATCTTCTTCTAATATTTTTGGTTCCGTCAACTTTTTTTTTTTCCTTTTTTCAATTATTTGAGAAATCATATTTTCCGGATAGCCATTACCTATTAGAATATCTTTAATAAAAATTAGTTCATTTCTTATGTATCCTGGTGATGCTAATTTTAATACCCTATCAACTAAAGAAATAACCACACCCCTTTTTACCTGGATCGGATGATTTTGATGTGAAAGACAAATAACGGTTGTTATTAGTCGGTTTACGGTAAATTGAAAATGCTAGTTCGTTATTATTTCTATGGATCAAAATATCTAGAAACGGTAACTTATTCTCTGTTTCCTTTTCAATTGTAAAAATTAATTCTCCTCCCAAATTATTTAAATGTTCCAAAAAACCTTCAATTTCTGATCCCCGTAATTCCAAATAACTAAAATATCATCCATATATCTGCCCCAAAATTTAGGTTTTAAAAAAATATGTTTCTATAGCTAAATTTTCAACATACTCTACATAAATATTTGCTAACAACGGACTTAAAGGCCCTCCCATTGCTAAACCCCTAATTTGATGGTAAAAATTATCTCTAAACGTGAAATAGTTAGTATATCTGCTAGTTATTCTGACTAAATTTAATATAGTTTCCAGTTCAATTCCCGAAGATAATTCTTCTATCTCATTTTTTCGTTCCTCAAGTTTTTTGGATAAAATATTAAACGATTTATCAAAAGGAATATACGTATACATGGATTTTATATCAAAACTGAACAATCTAGATTCTTCTGATATTTCTACACTTATAAGTTTATCTTTTAAAAATTCCGAGTTTTTTATATACGAATTTTGGAGATATAATAATGGTTTAAGTGTCATTGCTTCCCATTTCTCGATTTTTACCGTTGGTGAATTGGTTGTTGAAACAATAGGTCTTAAGGGGATGCCTGTTTTATGTATTTTTGGGAAACCATATATTCTAGGGCTAACTGATCCCCTTGGAAAGAACTTGTGATACATCTGGGGTGTGATACTTCCATTTGTTTTAAGGTCTTCTAAATCTTTTCTTAATCTTTTAGCATACAATTCAGTTGGGTCCGAGTTAAGTTTTTTATATGTTGAAGTATCACTTAGAATTGTTTCTATTTTACTATCATAATCATCTTTTTCTAGGATTACTACTGTATTGCTCTTATCCGCTTTCGTTATTATTAGAGAATCATCTTTTTTTAAATCTTTTAAAACTTTAATATCTTTGTTCTTTACTTTTTCTTGATAACTACCAAAATCTGTTAAAATATTCACTACCTTAGTCTTAACTCATCTACATTATTTATATCTTTTGGAAACTTATGAATCCCTGTTTCAATCTTTGAAATAATTTCCTCTATCGGTACATTTTTAGGATTTAGTCCAAATTTTATACCTCTTTCAAGGATTTCCTTTTGTTCTTTGGTTAACTCCTTTTTGCTTAAATTAATCACCCCAGGGCCTGGAAATAATTAGGCTTATACATTGATAGTTTTTGTTTTTCTTTTTCCCTTTTTAACTGAAAAAAATTTTTGGTTTAGTCTTTCCCTAGATAATCTTAGAACATGTTCAAAAAAATTTTTAAAGATTGATATAATTTGTTGGAAATCATTTGTATTAAGAAAATTACCAAGGCTATGTTTTAAAAAAATCTATTTCTTTTACAACTTGTGATCTCTGGAAACGTTTATCTTTCAGCACAAGGTTTAAGTTTAGTAAATTTACCTTTCTCGTGTGCTTTTCTTCATTATATGTATTTAAATGATAATTAAAACAAAACGATTTTGGAATTAGTTTTATTTACTTTGTACTTTTCTAAAAACTTTTGTTGTGTAATTATATTGGCATGTTTTTTTGCTAAATTCAAAAATAATAAAATTGAATTGGTCTTTTGCCACCCGTAGGCTAGACGTAAATAATTTCTTAGACCACACTGCTTTTCCATTGAAAAAAAAAAAAAATTTTAAACAAGAAAACGGGTTTTAATTTTCTATAAAGCAGTGAAATACAAAACAATTAATTATACACAAATACTCCGAATATTTCGGCCCCACGTCCAGGAGCCTCTCTCAACGGAAAAAAACAAATATAAAATGAAACAAAAAAAAAAATTCCTTTTAAAAAAAACTTAACTTACATCAAAATAAGACATACTAAACACATAAAGAGAAAGAAAAAAAAACAAAAGAAAAAAAATATAAATAAATAAGAAACAAAACTCACATATTAAATAAACACTTCCATGCACTGAATGTCAATAATGATTCAACTCGCCTCCTCACAGTATATAAATTGAAATCTATCAAAAATGAAGAATATATTTATACTTAGACCAAAACAATAAAAGGTCAACTAACCCCCCGGCCCATAACCCCTAATTAAATTTCACAAGTTTCATCAACCAATTATGAATTATAAATTGAACGGATTCGTTTGGTTGCAAGCTTAGCTGCCGTTCGTTTACTTTTCCCATCATTTAACCCATTCTGACCTTTGTTCGCAAGGTCATCTTTCGTTTCAGAACTATTATTAAAATCAGTACTGGTTGAATATCTTGCCTGCATTTTAATTAAACTATTATAAATTGAATTGATCCTAAAATCCCCTTCATCTTTATTGATACTAGTACCCCCATATATTATCTTTTTTATTTCTATAATTTCCCTGAAGCTTTGTAAAAGTCCTACAGACGTATCTACTATTTTTGTTTGATCAAATAAAATACTGTGATGAGGAAAATTATAAAGATGTTCTGCAACAGCTGACTCAAACGTTTCTGGTGTTTTGTTTGTTTTAGAGCGCAATCTATTGCATTCTTGTGTTGTTGTAGCCTATTTTCTAAAGTTTGTTGCGTTCTTCCCACATAAAATTTACCACAAGAACATGGAATTTTGTAAACTCCCTTTTGCAAATTTCTCGGTACCTTGTCTTTCCCTTTATTTAACAACGAGCTTATGTTATGTCCTGATTTAAATGCTGTATTTATATTATGTTTTTTTAATTCTCTTCTTAATTTTTTGTGATAAAATTGGGATAAAAGGCAAAATTATGTAATTTGTTTCTTGATTTGACCCATCTTCTTCTAATATTTTTGGTTCCGTCAAACTTTTTTTTCCTTTTTTCAATTATTTGAGAAATCATATTTTCCGGATAGCCATTACCTATTAGAATATCCTTAATAAAAATTAGTTCATTTCTTATGTATCCTGGTGATGCTAATTTTAATACCCTATCAACTAAAGAAATAACCACACCCCTTTTTACCTGGATCGGATGATTTGATGTGAAAGACAAATAACGGTTGTTATTAGTCGGTTTACGGTAAATTGAAAATGCTAGTTCGTTATTATTTCTATGGATCAAAAATATCTAGAAACGGTAACTTATTCTCTGTTTCCTTTTCAATTGTAAAAATTAATTCTCCTCCCAAATTATTTAAATGTTCCAAAAAACCTTCAATTTCTGATTCCCCGTAATTCCAAATAACTAAAATATCATCCATATATCTGCCCCAAAATTTAGGTTTTAAAAAATATGTTTCTATAGCTAAATTTTCAACATACTCTACATAAATATTTGCTAACAACGGACTTAAAGGCCCTCCCATTGCTAAACCCCTAATTTGATGGTAAAAATTATCTCTAAACGTGAAATAGTTAGTATATCTGCTAGTTATTCTGACTAAATTTAATATAGTTTCCAGTTCAATTCCCGAAGATAATTCTTCTATCTCATTTTTTCGTTCCTCAAGTTTTTTGGATAAAATACTAAACGATTTATCAAAAGGAATATACGTATACATGGATTTTATATCAAAACTGAACAATCTAGATTCTTCTGATATTTCTACACTTATAAGTTTATCTTTTAAAAATTCCGAGTTTTTTATATACGAATTTTGGAGATATAATAATGGTTTAAGTGTCATTGCTGCCCATTTCTCGATTTTTTTACCGTTGGTGAATTGGTTGTTGAAACAATAGGTCTTAAGGGGATGCCTGTTTTATGTATTTTTGGGAAACCATATATTCTAGGGCTAACTGATCCCCTTGGAAAGAACTTGTGATACATCTGGGGTGTGATACTTCCATTTGTTTTAAGGTCTTCTAAATCTTTTCTTAATCTTTTAGCATACAATTCAGTTGGGTCCGAGTTAAGTTTTTTTATATGTTGAAGTATCACTTAGAATTGTTTCTATTTTACTATCATAATCATCTTTTTCTAGGATTACTACTGTATTGCTCTTATCCGCTTTCGTTATTATTAGAGAATCATCTTTTTTTAAATCTTTTAAAACTTTAATATCTTTGTTCTTAACTTTTTCTTGATAACTACCAAAATCTGTTAAAATATTCACTACCCTTAGTCTTAACTCATCTACATTATTTATATCTTTTGGAAACTTATGAATCCCTGTTTCAATCTTTGAAATAATTTCCTCTATCGGTACATTTTTAGGATTTAGTCCAAATTTTATACCTCTTTCAAGGATTTCCTTTTGTTCTTTGGTTAACTCCTTTTTGCTTAAATTAATCACCCCAGGGCCTGGGAAATAATTAGGCTTATACATTGATAGTTTTCTTTTTTCTTTTTCCCTTTTTAACTGCAAAAATTTTTGGTTTAGTCTTTCCCTAGATAATCTTAGAACATGTTCAAAAGAATTTTTTAAAGATTGATATAATTTGTTGGAAATCATTTGTATTAAGAAAATTACCAAGGCTATGTTTTAAAAAATCTATTTCTTTTACAACTTGTTATCTCTGGAAACGTTTATCTTTCAGCACATGGTTTAAGTTTAGTAAATTTACCTTTCTCGTGTGCTTTTCTTCATTATATGTATTTAAATGATAATTAAAACAAAACGATTTTGGAATTAGTTTATTTACTTTGCACTTTTCTAAAAACTTTTGTTGTGTAATTATATTGGCATGTTTTTTTGCTAAATTCAAAAATAATAAAATTGAATTGGTCTTTTGCCACCCGTAGGCTAGACGTAAATAATTTCTTAGACACACTGCTTTTCCATTTAAAAAAAAAATTTTAAACAAAGAAAAACGGGTTTTAATTTTCTATAAAGCAGTGAAAACACAAAACAATTAATTATACACAAATACTCCGAATATTTCGGCCCCACGTCCGGGAGCCTTTCTCTCAAACGGAAAAAAAAAAATATAAAATGAAACAAAAAAAAAATTCCTTTTTAAAAAAAAACTTAACTTACATCAAAATAAGACATACTAAACACATAAAGAGAAAGAAAAAAAAAAAACAAAAGAAAAAAAATATAAATAAATAAGAAACAAAACTCACATATTAAATAAAACACTTCCATGCACTGAATGTCAATAATGATTCAACTCGCCTCCTCACAGTATATAAATTGAAATCTATCAAAAATGAAGAATATATTTATACTTAGACCAAAACAATAAAAGGTCAACTAACCCCCCGGCCCATAACCCCTAATTAAATTTCACAAGTTCATCAACCAATTTATGAATTATAAATTGAACGGATTCGTTTGGTTGCAAGCTTAGCTGCCGTTCGTTTACTTTTCCCATCATTTAACCCATTCTGACCTTTGTTCGCAAGGTCATCTTTCGTTTCAGAACTATTATTAAAATCAGTACTGGTTGAATATCTTGCCTGCATTTTAATTAAACTATTATAAATTGAATTGATCCTAAAATCCCCTTCATCTTATTGATACTAGTACCCCCATATATTATCTTTTTTATTTCTATAATTCCCTGAAGCTTTGTAAAAGTCCTACAGACGTATCTACTATTTTGTTTGATCAAATAAAATACTGTGATGAGGAAAATTATAAAGATGTTCTGCAACAGCTGACTCAAACGTTTCTGGTGTTTTGTTTTGTTTTAGAGCGCAATCTATTGCATTCTTGTGTTGTTGTAGCCTATTTTCTAAAGTTTGTTGCGTTCTTCCCACATAAAATTTACCACAAGAAC
This sequence comes from Artemia sinica, assembly GCA_027921565.1. Lineage (NCBI taxonomy): Eukaryota > Metazoa > Arthropoda > Branchiopoda > Anostraca > Artemiidae > Artemia > Artemia sinica. Next base: position 158,427 of record JAPEVW010000225.1, on the reverse strand, counting down.
ATGGAATTTTGTAAAACTCCCTTTTGCAAATTTCTCGGTACCTTGTCTTTCCCTTTATTTAACAACGAGCTTATATTATGTCCTGATTTAAATGCTGTATTTATATTATGTTTTTTTAATTCTCTTCTTAATTTTTGTGATAAAATTGGGATAAAAGGCAAAGTTATGTAATTTGTTTCTTGATTTGACCCATCTTCTTCTAATATTTTTGGTTCCGTCAACTTTTTTTTCCTTTTTTCAATTATTTCAGAAATCATATTTTCCGGATAGCCATTACCTATTAGAATATCCTTAATAAAAATTAGTTCATTTCTTATGTATCCTGGTGATGCTAATTTAATACCCTATCAACTAAAGAAATAACCACACCCCTTTTTACCTGGATCGGATGATTTGATGTGAAAGACAAATAACGGTTGTTATTAGTCGGTTTACGGTAAATTGAAAATGCTAGTTCGTTATTATTTCTATGGATCAAAATATCTAGAAACGGTAACTTATTCTCTGTTTCCTTTTCAATTGTAAAAATTAATTCTCCTCCCAAATTATTTAAATGTTCCAAAAAACCTTCAATTTCTGATTCCCCGTAATTCCAAATAACTAAAATATCATCCATATATCTGCCCCAAAATTTAGGTTTTAAAAAAATATGTTTCTATAGCTAAATTTTCAACATACTCTACATAAATATTTGCTAACAACGGACTTAAAGGCCCTCCCATTGCTAAACCCCTAATTTGATGGTAAAAATTATCTCTAAACGTGAAATAGTTAGTATATCTGCTAGTTATTCTGACTAAATTTAATATAGTTTCCAGTTCAATTCCCGAAGATAATTCTTCTATCTCATTTTTTCGTCCTCAAGTTTTTTGGATAAAATACTAAACGATTTATCAAAAGGAATATACGTATACATGGATTTTATATCAAAACTGAACAATCTAGATTCTTCTGATATTTCTACACTTATAAGTTTATCTTTTAAAAATTCCGAGTTTTTTATATACGAATTTTGGAGATATAATAATGGTTTAAGTGTCATTGCTGCCCATTTCTCGATTTTTACCGTTGGTGAATTGGTTGTTGAAACAATAGGTCTTAAGGGGATGCCTGTTTTATGTATTTTTGGCAAACCATATATTCTAGGGCTAAACTGATCCCCTTGAAAGAACTTGTGATACATCTGGGGTGTGATACTTCCATTTGTTTTTAAGGTCTTCTAAATCTTTTCTTAATCTTTTAGCATACAATTCAGTTGGGTCCGAGTTAAGTTTTTTATATGTTGAAAGTATCACTTAGAATTGTTTCTATTTTACTATCATAATCATCTTTTTCTAGGATTACTACTGTATTGCTCTTATCCGCTTTCGTTATTATTAGAGAATCATCTTTTTTTTAAATCTTTTAAAACTTTAATATCTTTGTTCTTAACTTTTTCTTGATAAACTACCAAAATCTGTTAAAATATTCACTACCCTTAGTCTTAACTCATCTACATTATTTATATCTTTTGGAAACTTATGAATCCCTGTTTCAATCTTTTTGAAATAATTTCCTCTATCGGTACATTTTTAGGATTTAGTCCAAATTTTATACCTCTTTCAAGGATTTCCTTTGTTCTTTGGTTAACTCCTTTTGCTTAAATTAATCACCCCAGGGCCTGGGAAATAATTAGGCTTATACATTGATAGTTTTTGTTTTTCTTTTTCCCTTTTTAACTGCAAAAATTTTTGGTTCAGTCTTTCCATAGATAATCTTAGAACATGTTCAAAAGAATTTTTAAAGATTGATATAATTTGTTGGAAATCATTTGTATTAAGAAAAAATTACCAAGGCTATGTTTTTAAAAAATCTATTTCTTTTACAACTTGTGATCTCTGGAAACGTTTATCTTTCAGCACATGGTTTAAGTTTAGTAAATTTACCTTTCTCGTGTGCTTTTCTTCATTATATGTATTTAAATGATAATTAAAACAAAACGATTTTGGAATTAGTTTATTTACTTTGCACTTTTCTAAAAACTTTTGTTGTGTAATTATATTGGCATGTTTTTTGCTAAATTCAAAAATAATAAAATTGAATTGGTCTTTTGCCACCCGTAGGCTAGACGTAAATAATTTCTTAGACCACACTGCTTTTCCATAAAAAAAAAAAAATTTAAACAAGAAAAACGGGTTTTAATTTTCTATAAAGCAGTGAAATACAAAACAATTAATTATACACAATTACTCCGAATATTTCGGCCCCACGTCCGGGAGCCTTTCTCAACGGAAAAAAAAGAAAAATATAAAATGAACGTTCCAGAACGTTCTATTACATTGAACAAAATGGATATCTCAAAATTTTGATTGGATGTGTTTTGGAAAATGGTAGGCGTGAGAGGGGCGTTAGTCGCTATCCAATCACTTTCAACTATTAAAAAAGACATTAGCCCTTTCAATTTCCAATTGAATGAGCCCTTCGGAAGTTTCTATTACAACGCTTTCAATAAAAACTTTATATGCCCCCAGGGTAAAACCTACAACCCTTGCCCTGAGGACTGTGGGGAGAGGGGTAGTCATCCTTAAAGACCTAGTTTCCAAAACTTTCAACTACGCTGATTAAAATGATTATCTTAAAATTTTGATGGGATGTGTTTGGGGAAAAGGTGGGCTTGAGAGGGGGGTTAGTTGCCCTCAAATCGCTTTCGACTATTAAAGAGCGTACTAGCCCTTTGAATTTCAAATTGAATGAGCCCTTTTTCAAGTTCTACGACAAAGATTTCAATAAAAACCTTATATGTCCCCAGGGCATAACTTATAATCTTTGCCCTGAAGGTTGTTGGAGAGTGTTCTTCTCAAAAATATGTTTTCTATCTGAAAATCAACTACGCTGAACAAAAGGGCTATCTCCAATTTTATTGGATGTGTTTGGGGGAATGATGGGTGTGGGAGGGGGGCTAGTTGCCCTCCAATCACTTCCGACTATTAAACAGGGGACTAGCCCTTTGGATTTCCAAACGAATGATCTTCTTTGAAGTTTCTACGACAACGCCTTCTTTAAAAACCTTATATGCCCCAAGGGCATAACTTAAAACCCTTGCCCTGAGAGCTGTAGGGTAATGTCCTCCTCAAAAACATGTTTTCTATCTGGAAATAAACTACGCTGAACAAAACGGCTATCTCAAAATTTTGATTGGAGGTGTTTGGGGAAATGATGGGGTGGGGGGCGGCTAGATGCCCTACAATCACGTTTGACTATTGAAAAGGGCACTAGCTCTTTGAATATCCAATCAAATGAGCTTTTTTTGAAGTTTCTATGACAACGCCTTCTATAAAACCTTATATGCCCCAGGGCATAACTTAAAACCCTTGCCCTGAGGGCTGTGGGGGAGTGTCCTCCTCAAAAACATGTTTTATCTGAAAATCAAGTACGGTGAACAAAATGGCTATCTCAAAATATTGATTGGATGTGTTTGGGGAAATGATAGGCGCGGGGGGGGGGGGGGGTTCTAGTTGCCCTCCAATCACTTTTGACTATTAAAAAGGGCATTAGCTCTTTGAATTTCCAATCTAATGAGCATTTTTGAAGTTTCTTCAACAACGCCTTCTATAAAAAACCTTAAATGCCCCCAGGGCATAAATTAAAATCCTTTCCTTGAGAGTTGTGGGGGAGTGTGCTCCTCAAAAACATATTTTCAATCTGGAAATCAATTACGCTGAACAAAACGGCTATCTCAAAATTTTGATTGGATGTGTTTGGGGGAATTATGGGCGTGGGGGGGGGGGCTAGTTGCCCTCCAATCGCTTTCGACTATTAAAAAGGGCACCAGCCACTCCAATTTCCAATCGAATGCATCCTTTTCGAAGTTTCTACGACAACTCCTTCGATACAAAGTGCCGGGCATAGAGAACCAAAATAAAACACAATGTGCCCACATCGTTCCTTATCAGCCCTTCCCCGGGTGCTCTTCGGGATTAATTCATCCCAGGAAACATAGTTACTAGATCTTGCAACCTTGTTGAAGAAAATGGCTATATAAAAATTTTGATTCGACAATTTTGAATAAAAAACGGGGTGGGAAGGGAGGCTAGGTGGCCCTCCAGTATTTTTGGTCACTTGAAAAGGGCACTAGACATTCTGATTTCAAATCAAATGAGCCTTCTCTCAATATTCTAGCATCACTGTTTCGACACGATCACCCCTGGAAAAGAAAAACAACAAATAAACACTCATCCGCGGCAAAATTTCAAAATTTGACATTTTTCTGTATAAGAGCTTTAAACCTCTAAAGTACGGTTTTCTGATTTTCTGAATCTTTTGGTGTGATTTTCATTACGATCACTTGATTTGTTAGGGGCGTTTTTTCCCCATTTTTTTTAAAATTAGTCAAAATATCTCTTGCTCGTAATTTTTGATGGGTAACATTAAACTTCATGGATGTTAGGTATTTGGAATCAGCATAAAAATTCGTTTCTTTTGATGTATCTATTGTTATTAAGGCTCTGCTTCTCACAGTTTCGGCTACTATTGAGGCGAATCGCTCCGTTCTTACAGTTTGTTACCATGAACTATTTGAAGACATCCTAGTTTCCTTTTTGCTACCCAAACACCAAACACCAGATGTCGCCAAACGGTCGATGGTGAGCTACTGATGGGCTCACAGGGAACTTTTTGGTGGCTTTTGCATCAGCCTGTGCTGCCAGAAGCATCTAAGACTCGATGATATAAAATTTTCGGTTTCAAAAATAACATTTTACTACCAAGACTATGAAAATAATAGTTACTATTCCTGAATTAGACATAAATGGCAACATTTTTTTCACCAGACCCTTCTCTTAAAAATATATCCTAATGACATATGAATGGGTAAATTAGCCAAATTACAAAACATTAAAGGAATGGTCGAATATTTAATGAAGAAGAATAAAAGATTTAGAATTTATTCAAACCTTTCTAAACGCTAGACTTTAGTAAACACTGATGAAGTAGTAAAATATTATAGCGCAAATCCCTCAGGTAAGATTAGAATAGCACAAAAAATAAAGTCTAATTCAAGACACAGCATGTGTCGTCTAAATCAGTATAATTCCTGAATTATGGCTACTTCAGAAATATTAACTATTATTTTCATAGTCTTGATAATAAAATGTTATTTTTGAAAACGCAAAAAATATCCTCAGTTTAACTCTGACGTCATTTAAGGCTTTATGAAAGAAACACTACAAATTTTTTTTCCTCATTGTTTTTATAAATTCATACTTAGCAACTTATCAGCATTGTTTTTATGTATAAATGCTGCCCTGCTCATCCACTCATATCTCGATGCTGCTATCGAATATTTAACTATGTATATACTGAATTAATTCCCGATGAATAACAAGTTATACTTAAAACATTCATTAATATAACGTCTCATGGTCTAATGGACCTGGGTCTTGCCACGGATACTGTCCGGGACCTATGGGTTCGATTTCTGTTTCGTATAATGTTGACTTCAAATGCCAATTTGAGTTCAAAAAAGTTCAGACGTGAACTTTGATTCAGGTCGACCCCTGATGAGACCAATCTTTTTTTCTTATTCATTAAATGTCCTTTCATAATTTGCAATTTGTCTAATTGACTCATAAGCACATATGATGTATTTTTAAGAAAACAGTCTAGTGAAAAAATATTATATTTTTTTCTAATCCAAGAATACTAACTACTATTTTTGATAAGTCTTAATAGTAAAATTTTTTATTTTTAAAAAGCTAAAAAAAAAAAAAAAAACCTCGGTTTAACTCTGACGTCATTTGAGGCTTTATTAATGAAACACTGCAAAGAATTTTTTTTCCTCATTCTAATCAGCTATAGATTTTATAACTGGCAATTTTTCCATTTTTTTTTCGGTTTAACTGCTGCCCAGCTCATCCACTCGTATATCGGTAGAGCTTTGAAATATTTATTTACAGACTATGGTTTATGATAGCTTTTCGTTTGCAAAATTATTTGACTGAATTTGTTTTTTCTATTCTGATCTTGTTTCACAGACTCTTCTTCATATTCTTCCAAAAACATTTCAATTGTGAAAAAACGCCCTGGCCTTGGCTATTCCACTTTTATACATTCGAAGACCACACTGGCTATACATGAGAAATGAAAGATTGTCAGCCAGTGGCGAACTGTGAAGAGTTTTTGTTCTGTCGTTGACAAGTAAACTTCGAAAGGTTCGATTTACGTTGGTTTCTTTTTCGTTTCTTTCTTTTTTGTTTTTAGGTCCTTGACAAAATATTGGCTTATTTATTCTACTTCATAGTTCACCACTGGCTGACAAAATCCTCGTTTTTTCACCTTTTTTAATTTTATTTTTCATTTTGTTATTTTTCTTTCCTCTCTGAGTTTCATTCCACTTTTAACATCTTAACTGTATCCGGCCGTATTTTTTAGTTATTCGAAAAAAAACGGTATAAGTAAACGAATGTTTGCGAAAAAACTCATGGCATCATTGTATAGGATTTGTCCGGTACTCAAGATATAATTATTGTCCAAAACAGTAATGTTCGGTTACAGCGTACTTTTGCTAAACCATTAGAGGAAATTATTGCATTAGTACTGCTAAATCAATTTGAAACCTATTGGGAAATTATCTCTGACAGTAGTGTTTTATTAGACTTGGCCCCCTTATTAGACTTTTATGCCCCCAGGGCATAACTTACAACCCTTACCCTAAGGGCTTGCCCTAAGGGGGACTGTCATCAAAAAAATAATTTCTATCTGGAAATCAACTACGCGGAACAAAATGGCTATCTCAAATTTTGATCGGATGTGTTTTTGGGAAACGGTGGGCGTGAAAGGGATGTTAGTCAACTTCCAATCACTTTCGACTATTAAAAAGGGCAAAAGCCTCTTAAATTTCCTACTGAATGAGCACTTTTCTAAGTTTCTACGACAACTTCTTCGATACGAAGTGCCCTGCTCTAAAGGAAAAAATTAATAAATACTACATTGTGCCAATATTGTTCTTATATACCCCCAGGGCATAATTTTAAAACCCTTGCCCTGAGGACTGTGGGGAATGTCCTCCTCTTTACTTAGTCCATGTTTCTTGTCTCGTTCTCGAGTGTCCCTGTTCTTTACTTAGGCAGCGCGATCGTGCTGCCCATGATTTATGCAACAGCTTTCTATATAAACCTTATATGCCCCTAAGGCATAACTTACGACCCTTGCACTAAGGGCTCTGAGGGGGTTATCATCCTAAAAGACCTAATTTCCAGAACGTTCTATTACATTTGAACAAAATGGATATCTCAAAATTTTGATTGGATGTGTTTTGGAAAATGGTAGGCGTGAGAGGGGCGTTAGTCGCTATCCAATCACTTTCAACTATTAAAAAAGACATTAGCCCTTTCAATTTCCAATTGAATGAGCCCTTCGGAAGTTTCTATTACAACGCTTTCAATAAAAACTTTTTATTATGCCCCACGGGTAAAACCTAAACCCTTGCCCTGAGGACTGTGGGGAGAGGGGTAGTCATCCTTAAAGACCTAATTTCCAAATCTTTCAACTACGCTGATTAAAATGATTATCTAAAAATTTTGATGGGATGTGTTTGGGGAAAAGGTGGGCTTCAGAGGGGGGTTAGTTGCCCTCAAATCGCTTTCGACTATTAAAGAGCGTACTAGCCCTTTGAATTTCAAATTGAATGAGCCCTTTTTCAAGTTTCTACGACAAAGATTTCAAATAAAAAACCTTATATGTCCCCAGGGCATAACTTATAATCTTTGCCCTGAAGGTTGTTGGAGAGTGTTCTTCTCAAAAATATGTTTTCTATCTGAAAATCAACTACGCTGAACAAAATAGCTATCTCCAATTTTATTGGATGTGTTTGGGGGAATGATGGGTGTGGGAGGGGGGCTAGTTGCCTCCAATTACTTCCGACTATTAAACAGGGGACTAGCCCTTTGGATTTGCAAACGAATGATCTTCTTTGAAGTTTCTACGACAACGCCTTCTTTAAAACCTTATATGCCCCAAGGGCATAACTTAAAACCCTTGCCCTGAGAGCTGTAGGGTAATGTCCTCCTCAAAAACATGTTTTCTATCTGGAAATAAACTACGCTGAACAAAACGGCTATCTCAAAATTTTGATTGGAGGTGTTTGGGGAAATGATGAGTGGGGGGCGGCTAGTTGCCCTCCAATCACGTTTGACTATTGAAAAGGGCACTAGCTCTTTGAATTTCCAATCAAATGAGTTTTTTTGAAGTTTCTATGACAACGCCTTCTATAAAAACCTTATATGCCCCCAGGGCATAACTTAAAACCCTTGCCCTGAGGGCTGTGGGGGAGTTTTCCTCCTCAAAAACATGTTTTGTTGGGGTTTTTATCTGAAAATCAAGTACGGTGAACAAAATTGCTATCTCAAAATATTGATTGGATGTGTTTGGGGAAATGATAGGCGCGGGGGGGGGGGGGGGGGTTCTAGTTGCCCTCCAATCACTTTTGACTATTAAAAAGGGCATTAGCTCTTTGAATTTCCAATCTAATGAGTATTTTTTGAAGTTTCTTCAACAACGCCTTCTATAAAAACCTTAAATGCCCCCAGGGCATAAATTAAAATCCTTTCCTTGAGAGTTGTGGGGGAGTGTCCTCCTCAAAATCATATTTTCTATCTGGAAATCAATTACGCTGAACAAAACGGCTATCTCAAAATTTTGATTGGATGTGTTTGGGGGAATGATGGGCGTGGGGGGGGGGCTAGTTGCCCTCCAATCGCTTTTCGACTATTAAAAAGGGCACTAGCCATTCCAATTTCCAATCGAATGCGTCCTTTTCGAAGTTTCTACGACAACTCCTTCGATGCAAAGTGCCCAGGCATAGAGAACCAAAATAAAACACAATGTGCCCACATCGTTCCTTATCAGCCCTTCCGCGGGTGCTCTTCGGGATTAATTCATCCCAGGAAACATAGTTACTAGATCTTGCAACCTTGTTGAAGAAAATGGCTATATAAAAATTTTGATTCGACAATTTTGAATAAAAACGGAGGTGGAAGGGAGGCTAGGTGGCCTCCAGTATTTTTGGTCACTTGAAAAGGGCACTAGACATTCTGATTTCAAATCAAATGAGCCTTCTCTCAATATTCTAGCATCACTGTTTCGACACGATCACCCCTGGAAAAGAAAAAACAACAAATAAACACTCATCCGCGGCAAAATTTCAAAAATTTGACATTTTTTCTGTATAAGAGCTTGAAACCTCTAAAGTAGGGTTTTCTGATTTTCTGAATCTTTTGGTGTGATTTTCATTACGATCACTTGATTTGTTAGAGGCGTTTTTCCCATTTTCTTTTCTTTTTTTTTAAATTAGTCAAAATTTCTCTTGCTCGTAATTTTTGATGGGTAACATTAACTTCATGGATGTTAGGTATTTGGAATCAAGAATTGCAAATACCTATAAATGCAAGAATTGGAATATTTCAGTAGTGTCTTGTCGTGGTTTACCTTGTCACAGCTACATTCTCATGATTTTCAAAGTTCATTTTGGATTTCTTTCGTTGAAATGCAAGAGTTGGAATATTTCAGTAGTAACTTGTTGTGCTTTACCTCGTCACAGTTACATTCTCTTGATTTTTCGAAGTTCATTTTGAATTTCTGTCGTGAAATGCAAGAGTTGGAATATTTCAGTAGTGTTTTGTTGTGCTTTACCTTGTCACAGTTACATTCTGTTGATTTTCATAGTTCATTTTGAATTTCTTTCATTGAAATGCAAGAGTTGGAATATTTCAGTAGTGTTTTGTTGTGCTTTACGTTGTCACAGTTACATTCTCTTAGTTTTTCAAAGTTTCATTTTGAATTTCTTTCGTGAAATACAAGAATTGGAATATTTCAGTAGTGTCATTTCGTGGTTTACCTTGTCACAGCTACATTCTCATGATTTTTCAAAGTTCATTTTGAATTTCTGTCGTGAAATGCAAGAGTTGGAATATTTCAGTAGTGAATTGTTGTGCTTTACCTCGTCACAGTTACATTCTCTTGATTTTTTCGAAGTTCATTTTGAATTTTCTGTCGTGAAATGCAAGATTTGGAATATTTCAGTAGTGTTATGTTGTGCTTTACCTTGTCACAGATACATTCTGTTGATTTTCATAGTTCATTTTGAATTTCTTTCATTGAAATGCAAGAGTTGGAATATTTCAGTAGTGTTTTGTTGTGCTTTACCTTGTCACAGTTACATTCTCTTAATTTTTCAAAGTTCATTTTGAATTTCTTTCGTGAAATGCAAGAATTGGAATATTTCAGTAGTGTCTTGTCGTGGTTTACCTTGTCACAGCTACATTCTCATGATTTTTCAAAGTTCATCATGAATTTCTGTCGTGAAATGCAAGAGTTGGAATATTTCAGTAGTGACTTGTTGTGCTTTACCTTGTCACAGTTACATTCTCTTGATGTTTCGAAGTTCATTTTGAATTTCTGTTGTGAAATGCAAGAGTTGGAATAATTCAGTAGTGTTTTGTTGTGCTTTACCTTGTCACAGTTACATTCTGTTGATTTCATAGGTCATTTTGAATTTCTTTCATTGAAATGCAAGAGTTGGAATATTTCAGTAGTGTTTTGTTGTGCTTTACCTTGTCACAGTTACATTCTCTTAATTTTTCAAAGTTCATTTTGAATTTCTTACGTGAAATGCAAGAATTGGAATATTTCAGTAGTGTCTTGTCGTGGTTTACCTTGTCACAGCTACATTCTCATGATTTTTCAAAGTTCATTTTGGATTTCTTTCGTTGAAATGCAAGAGTTGGAATATTTCAGTAGTGACTTGTTCTGCTTTACCTTGTCACAGTTACATTCTCTTGATTTTTCGAAGTTCATTTTGAATTTCTGTCGTGAAATGCAAGAGTTGGAATATTTCAGTAGTGTTTTGTTGTGCTTTACCTTGTCACAGTTACATTCTGTTGATTTTCATAGTTCATTTGAATTTCTTTCATTGAAATGCAAGAGTTGGAATATTTCAGTAGTGTTTTGTTGTGCTTTACCTTGTCACAGTTACATTCTGTTGATTTTCATAGTTCATTTTGAATTTCTGTCGTCGTGAAATGCAAGAGTTGGAATATTTCAGTAGTGAATTGTTGTGCTTTACCTCGTCACAGCTACATTCTCTTGATTTTTCGAAGTTCATTTTGAATTTCTGTCGTGAAATGCAAGATTTGGAATATTTCAGTAGTGTTATGTTGTGCTTTACCTTGTCACAGATACATTCTGTTGATTTTCATAGTTCATTTTGAATTTCTTTCATTGAAATGCAAGAGTTGGAATATTTCAGTAGTGTTTTGTTGTGCTTTACCTTGTCACAGTTACATTCTCTTAATTTTTCAAAGTTCATTTTGAATTTCTTTCGTGAAATGCAAGAATTGGAATATTTCAGTAGTGTCTTGTCGTGGTTTACCTTGTCACAGCTACATTCTCATGATTTTTCAAAGTTCATCATGAATTTCTGTCGTGAAATGCAAGAGTTGGAATATTTCAGTAGTGACTTGTTGTGCTTTACCTTGTCACAGTTACATTCTCTTGATGTTTCGAAGTTCATTTTGAATTTCTGTTGTGTGAAATGCAAGAGTTGGAATAATAATTCAGTAGTGTTTTGTAGTGCTTTACCTTGTCACAGTTACATTCTGTTGATTTTCATAGGTCATTTTGAATTTCTTTCATTGAAATGCAAGAGTTGGAATATTTCAGTAGTGTTTTGTTGTGCTTTACCTTGTCACAGTTACATTCTCTTAATTTTTCAAAGTTCATTTTGAATTTCTTACGTGAAATGCAAGAATTGGAATATTTCAGTAGTGTCTTGTCGTGGTTTACCTTGTCACAGCTACATTCTCATGATTTTTCAAAGTTCATTTTGGATTTCTTTCGTTGAAATGCAAGAGTTGGAAATATTTCAGTAGTGACTTGTTCTGCTTTACCTTGTCACAGTTACATTCTCTTGATTTTTCGAAGTTCATTTTGAATTTCTGTCGTGAAATGCAAGAGTTGGAATATTTCAGTAGTGTTTTGTTGTGCTTTACCTTGTCACAGTTACATTCTGTTGATTTTCATAGTTCATTTTGAATTTCTTTCATTGAAATGCAAGAGTTGGAATATTTCAGTAGTGTTTTGTTGTGCTTTACCTTATCACAGTTACATTCTCTTAATTTTCAAAGTTCATTTTGAATTTCTTTCGTGAAATGCAAGAATTGGAATATTTCAGTAGTGTCTTGTCGTGGTTTACCTTGTCACAGCTACATTCTCATGATTTTTCAAAGTTCATTTTGAATTTCTGTCGTGAAATGCAAGAGTTGGAATATTTCAGTAGTGACTTGTTGTGCTTTACCTTATCGCAGTTACATTCTCTTGATTTTTCGAAGTTCATTTTGAATTTCTGTCGTGAAATGCAAGAGTTGGAATATTTCAGTAGTGTTTTGTTGTGCTTTACCTTATCACAGTTACATTCTGTTGATTTTCATAGTTCATTTTTGAATTTCTTTCATTGAAATGCAAGAGTTGGAGTATTTCAGTAGTGTTTTGTTGTGCTTTACCTTGTCACAGTTACATTCTCTTAATTTTTCAAAGTTCATTTTGAATTTCTTTCGTGAAATGCAAGAATTGGAATATCGTTTCTTCAACTGAAGTAAGGAGCAACATCAAAACTTAAACCTTGGATACATAATACAGATACTTTATTCAAGAAATTATGAAAAAATCGCAAGTAAGTAACACAAACTTTCTTGAATTCCCCATTTGGATGCACAATACAGAAATTTAATTCAAGAAATTATGGAAAAAAATTTAAGTAAGTAAGTAACAAACTCTGTGCCTTTTCTGCATCAATTGTCGGATATGTTGAATAAAATATGCAAAGTCGACATAGCTTCATTTCATTTTTTAAGGTTAATTTAGACGAGGTTAAGTGCGCGCACGTAACATCGTGCATTCTCTAATTGTAACATTCTCTAATTGAATCATATTTTAAATATTGCCCTGTAATATACCTCAACACATTTATGGTCCATCTCCAACCTCTTCAGATAATTCAAAATAAGGCGGTTAGAATCCTGGGTACTTTTGTTCATCGCCCAGTGAGGCTTCAAAATCTTTCAGAAACCCAAACTTTATATCTTTTTCTCAATATACTTAATCTCAAACAACTGAAAGACCTGCATACAGCAATGTGGTATTATGATATCCAATCTTCGGCAAATTATTTCCATGATCTGGGTATAATTGAGACTCCCATTTCTCCTGCCCACCACGTCCGCTCCAAGAAGTATCGCCTTCCCCCAATTAAATCTGAAAGAGCTAGATTCTCAATCAGATACCAGATCCCTCATATTCCAAATAAATTTAATTTAATAGATGTGTCCCCAAGATTCAAGAGCCGATTTTCTTTGAAAAAACATATTTCAAAAACTGTTCTTTGCCTGGATGTTGGG
>JAPEVW010000225.1:45000-142500 GCA_027921565.1 Artemia sinica | reverse complement strand
TATTGTAAACAATCAATGTCATCAAACTTTCGATTCTTTGGGATGAGTCATTCTCAAAGACACGATTTGAGGTATGAGTATTTACCCGGTGACGAAAAAAAATGAGGGGGAGGGGGGCTAGTTGCCCTCCAATTTTTTTGGTAATTAAAAAAACTTGAGTGAAATTTGTTGGGGTTCTTTAACACTGAATGATGATGTTTGATTTTTAAATTTTTTTGAAATCAGCACAGAAATCCGATTCTTTTGATGTATCTACTGGTATCAAATTTCCGTTTTTTAGAGAGTTTTGGTTACTATTGAGCTGGGGTCGCTCCTTACTTACAGTTCGTTATCACGAAGTGTTCAAAAAGAAGGGTGGGTTTTGGGGTGCCTTTAGGCTATGCATGATGGTGTTTATGCGTTAGGGTCAGGACCTGACGTTCAGACCGAACCCAATTTAGCCCTCCTAGGGAAATGCGCATAGTCCACTGTTGTTCCTAGCTTACTGTAAAGATGTAAATGTTGATATTGTGCTAGGAAGTAAGTTTGTATTTAAATCGATGATATTGCACTTACTTTAACTTCAAGAAATCAAAATGCAATGAAAGGTTGCATCCAGAGAGGTCTTGATCATCTACAACTATGGGGATTGGATAAAAAAATGTCAATATTTTCCCGTTAATGTTAATGACCGAGCTGAATTAATTTGCGATAGAAAATATATCATTTCCGGTTTCTGATGCTGTTGTTTATCTTGGGTTACCTTATTCTGCTTCAGCTCGCGAATCTAAGTTGATGCTAATTTTACATATTCAAAGCAAAAAAATTAGAAAGGCGTTTGGTTCCATAATACGGCTACGTGGTGTTTATCGTCGTGAAATTCTAGGTTCTCTTTTTAATGCAGTTGCCCTCCCGCATGTTCTTTATCCTTCCCTTCTTCTTCGAGATTTTAAAATTTGTGATTTTTCAGCAATTCGCGTTTGTTATTTTAAATATTGTAAGTTTTTACTTGGTTTTCCAATTTCCTTTAGTAATTCTGAATTAGTTTCAAAATTTAAAATTAAAGAGCCGTTGGAAATAGCCAAGGTAAAAATAAATAATTTTTACCGTAAATCTGAAAATATACTTTATGTTCATAATCTTTTTCCTTTTTTTTCTATAGTTTAAAAAAGTGCATGATTTCATTATTACTATGTGTTGCATTTGATTATGTTTTCTTTTGGGCAACTTGTAAATTGTTGCTATGTTTGATGGTGTGTTATTTGGATTTTTGAAGAGTTATTTAATTATCTTTTATACTCCTCGTTTTTGAGGGAAATAAATAAATAAATAAAATAAATAAATAAATAATATGGAATTTTCCCCCATTAATATCAGACCTAATGCTTTTCAGCTGAAAGAAGGACATTACCATTCTCAGGGTATCAATTTATTCAAAGACTATATCCCACTGTGAATAGTTTTTGTTACCTTTGCCTTATGCTGGATAGGAAGTTACCTTGTAGCCACCATATAAATCAACTTATGTGTTCCCTCAAAAACAGAGCAGACATTATAAATGCAATATGCAAAAATAAAAGGGCTACTCCTTTTTAAATTGCTAGCCAACTGGTGAAGGTAGTCATCATAAACAAACTATATTATGGCTGTGTATCAAACAGTTCGTGGTAACGAACTGTAGGTGAGGAGCGACCCGGCTCAATAGTAACCGAAACTGTAAAAAAAAAACGGAATTTTGATGCCAATAGATACATCAAAGAAAAGAATCAGATTTTTATGCCGATTTTAAATAAAAAAATTTCATCAAGGTTAGTCATATCTATCAAATGTTAAGAGCCAGAGAAAATTTGCCTTATTTTCAAATAAGGAAGAAACATCCCCTAAAAGTCGTACAATCTTAATGAGAATCACACCATCAGATTCAGCGTATCAGAGAACCCCTACTTTAGAGGTTTCAAGCTCCTGTCTGCGAAAATGTGTAATTTTATATTTTCTGCCAGAAGAAAGATCACGGATGCGTGTTAATTAATTTTTTTCCTTCAACCCAGTCGTCCTAGAATGCCGCAAGAGGGCTCCTACAAAGGGAGATCAAAATTTCTAGTGCCCTCTTTAAGTGACAAAAAATGGAGGGCGACTAGACCTCCATTGAGCCCTTGCTCATTTATCCCCAGTCACCTGATCAAAATTTTGGGATAGCCATTTTGTTTAGCATAGTCAAAAAATCTATTAACTATGTCTTTGAGGAGAACTTATTCCCCCACAGTCCCCAGGGGAAGGGCTGCAAGCTATGGACCTTGACCATTGTTTACAAATAGTATTGGTTATTGGGTAGTATACAGATGTTTTCAGAGGGGATTGTTTTGTTGGGGAAGGGGGGATTCGGGAGAGATGATGTGGGAGGGTCATTCCGTAGAGGAATTTTTCATGGGGGAAGAAAACTTTTGCCGAAGGGGGTGCCGGATTTCCAAGCAGAATTTAAATAACGATAAGAAATTAAATAAAAAAATATATTATGCCTAAAGTGGAATACTGCTTAACAATATATGGAACAGCTTGCGATTCCACAATTATGAGATTGGATGTATTCCAAAATTCAGCCATAAGGATAGCATTTGAAGCCAGGAGAACTACACCTGTTAGCTTTCTGTTATCAGAAAGTGGTCTGTTAGACTTAGAAACAAGAAGAAAAATGAGATTAATCAAGTATGTGCAGAAAATTTGGATTAAAGAAAATAACCACCCAGTTAAGTCGAAAATTATTAAACCTGGACGGCAAGTAACTGCCAACGCATGCAAAGCCAGAGATCAATTTAATTGTATGGAAGAAGTTTTAGAAATATGTAGAACATATGGAGTAGAAATCAAATTATCAGAAATGCTGAGAGTGAGTAAAATAGAAGTTCCTCCACCATGGGAGGAAAACAGGATTTTTTATCAAATTTGGAATTCAAAGTGGAACCAAATATACTTGAAGAAATGACATTTCGTATGCTGATGAGTAATAAATATGAAGAAAATATCAAACTATTTACTGATGGATCTAAAGTTGATGAAACTAAGCATGTTGGAATAGCATTTTGGTGTCCTCAGAAAAATATATCAAGAAAATTCAAATTGCCCCCCGAATGCAGTGTATTTCAGGCAGAAGTATATGCTATTACAAAGGCCTTAGAATTTACTGAAGAATGTGAAGAAGAAAAATTTGTATATGTTCCGATGGGTCATGTTATATCCAAAGGTATAGTTATGGGGCCTTTCACCTATGATGAGCAAAATGGATATCCCAAATTTTTATAGAACGACTTTAGGAAAAAACGAAAGGGGGCCAGTTTGCCCTCCAATCTTTTTGATCTCTTGAAAAGGACGCTAGAACTTTTAACTTCCGTTCAAATGAGTCATCTAAGGCTATTCTAGGACCACTTGGTCGACATGATAACCTCTGGGGAAAAAAACAAATGAACCCGCATCCGTGATCTTTCTTCTGGCAAAAAATTTAAAATTCCACATTGTTGCAGACTGGAGCTTGAAACCACTACTGTCGGGTTTTCTGATACGCTGAATATGATGTTGTGCCTTTAATTAAGATTCTAATACTTTTAGGGGGTTTCCCCCCTCTTTTTTAAAATCAGGCAAATTTTCTCAGGCTCGTAGCCTTTAATCGGTAAGACCAATCTTAATGAAACTTTTGTATTTAAAATCAGCATAATAAGCCAATTTTTTTTTATATATCTATTGGTATAAAAACTCTGTTTTTTTATAATTTCGGTTAAGATTGCGCCGGGTCGCTCCTTACTTACAGTTCGTTACCCTGAACTTTTTGATTACAGTTCGTCACCACGAATTGTTTTCGATTCACAATTCAAAATGCAGAGTCAAATTTCCAAACTGATTGTTGGTATATACGCAGAGAAATCCCACTTTTTTAAAGTGTTAAAGTGGACTAGGGAACGTTGTGACTATAGAAGCAAATACAAAATAAACACTAAAACAGCTGATTCTTTTGAAGTATTAAAACTATAGGAGATTGTACAAACTTATTTTTTAGAGCTATGGTTACCATTAGAATGCACCATTATTTACTCAAAGTTCGTCACCACGAATTGTTGGACTATCACTTCGATTCACCATATCAAAAGTCTTAGTGCAGACCCAGATTTTTCAAACTGATTGTCAGAAAACATAGAGAAATCAAAACCTTAAAAGGTTATCAAAACTTGTTTCTTACAGCTCTTGTTACTATTAATGTAACAAGTGTGCCATTATTTTATGTAACAGAATGTGCCATTATTTACTAACAGTTCGCCACCACGAATTGTTGGACTATCATTTCGATTCACAACTCAAAAGTCTTGATGCAGAGTAAAATTTTTAAACATGGTTGTAGGTATACGCAGAGAAATTGTTCTTTTTTTAAAGTGGTTAAGTGGACTATGAACGTTGTGACTCTAGAAGCAAATACAAAATAAACACTAAAAAAGCTGATTCTTTCGAAGTATTAAAACTATAGAGGATTGTACAAACTTGTTTTTTAGAGCTATGGTTACCATTAGATTGCCCACCATTATTTACTCAAAGTTCGTCACCACGAATTGTTGGACTATCACTTCGATTCGCACATCAAAAGTCTTAGTGCAGAGCCAGATTATCCAAACTGATTGTCAGTATACATAGAGAAATCCCACTCTTTTTTAAAGTGGTAAAGTGATTACAAACGTTGCGACTATAAAAGAAAATACAAAATCATAGGCAGCGTGCTAGCGCTGCCTAAGTGAAGAACGATGTTGGCACAATGTGTTTTTTTTTTCTCCATACCCGGGCACTTCGTATCGAAGGAGTTGTCGTAGAAACTTCGAAAAGGGCTCATTCGATTGGATATTGGAGTGGTTAGTGCCCTTTTTAATAGTCGAAAGTTATTGGAAGGCAACTAGGCCCCCCCCCCCCACGAACATCATTTCCCAAACACATCCAATCAAATTTTGATATAGCCATTTTTGTGTATTTGAGTAGTTGATTTCCAGATAGAAAATATATTTTGAGGAGGACACTCCCCCACAACCCTCGGGGCAAGGGTTTTTAAGTTATGCCCTGGGGGCATATAAGGTTTTTATAGAAGGCGTTGTCATAGAAACTTCAAAAAAAGCTCATTCGATGGAAAATTCATAGGGCTAGTGCCCTTTTTGATAGTCGAAAGTGATCAGAAGGCAACTACACCCCCCCCCCCCACGCCCATCATTCCCCCAAACACATCCAATCAAAATTTTGAGCAATCCATTTTGTTCAGCTTAGCTGATTTACAGATAGAAAAATATCTATTTGAGGAGGACACTCCCCCACAACCCTTTGGGCAAGGGTTTTAAGTTATGCCCTGACGGTGTGTAAGGTTTTTATAGAAGGCGTTGTCGTAGAAACTTCAAAAAAGGCTCATTCGGTTCGAAATTCAAAGGGCTAGTGCCCTATTTAATAGTCAAAAGTGATCGGAGGGCAACTAGCCCCCCCCCCCCCATGTCCATCATTCCCCCAAACACATCCAATCAAAATTTTGAAATAGCCATTTTGTTTCCTGATAGAAAATATGTTTTTTGAGGAGGACAATCCCCTACAACCCTCGGGGCAAGGGTTTTAAGTTATGCCCTAGGGGCATATAAGGTTTTTATAGAGGGTGTTGTCGTAGAAACTTCAAAAAAGGTTCATTCGATTGGAAATATAAGGGGCAAGTGCCTTTTTAATAGTTTAAAGTGATTGGACGGTAACTAACCCCCCTCTCAGGAGGACACTCCCCCACAACCCTGGACTATGTGCATCTCCCTAGGAGGGCTAAATTGGGTTCGGTCTGAATGTCAGGTCCTGGCCCTAACGCATAAACATCATCATGCATAGCCTAAAGGCACCCCAAAATCCACCCTTCTTTTCGAACAGTTCGTGATAACGAACTGTAAGTAAGGAGCGACCCAGCTCAATAGTAACCAAAACTATAAAAAACGGAAATTTGATACCAGTAAATACATCAAAAGAATTGGATTTGTATGCTGATTTCAAAAATTTAAGTTTCATCAAGTTTAATTTTACCCATCAAAAGTTACGAATCTGAAAAAATTTTCCTTGTTTTCAAAAAAGGTCATAAACTCCCCCTAAAAATGATAGAATTGTAATGGAAATCAAACCATCATATTCAGCATATCAGAGAACCCTACTGTAGAGGTTTCAAAATCTTATCTGCAAAATTGTGGAATTTTGTATTTTTGGCCAGAAGAAAGATAACGGATGAGTGTTTATTTGTTGTTTTTTTTTTTCAGGGGTGATCGTATCGATCCAGGGGTCATAAATATCGCGAGAGGGCTCATTCAAAAGGAATCAAAAGTTCTAGGGCCCTTTTTAAGTGACCAAAAAATTGGAGGGCAACTAGACCCCCTCCCACCCTCATTTTTTCCCAAAGTCACCTGGTAATAATTTTGAGATAGCCATTTTGCTCAACACAGTCGAAAACCTGATAAATATGTCTTTGAGAATGACTTAATCCCCCACAGTCCCCAGGAGAAGGGCTGCAAGCTATGAACTTTGCCCATTGTTTACATATAGTATTTGTTATTTAGAAGTATGCAGACGTTTTCAAGGGGATTTTTTTCTGGTGGGTAGGGGGATCGGAGGAGGGGGTTTTTTGTTGGAGGATCTTTCTTCGGAGTATATTATCATGGGGAAGGGACATTTCTAGGAGAGGGGGGGGGGTCAGATTTCCCAGCCTTATTTAAAAAAAGATCAGAAATTAAATAAAAAACAAGTTTTTCCAACTGAAATTAAGGAGCAACATTAAAACTTAAAACGAACAGAAATTATTCCGTATATGAGGGGTTTTCCCCTTGGTCAAGACCTCGCTCTTTACGCTAAAGTTTGTTTAGTACTTTTAAAAAAAGCTATTTATTCTAATTAAACTGCCTTTGTGATTCAGGGGTCATTCTTAAAGAATTGGAGCAAAATTTGAACTTTATCGTAAAGAGCGAGGCAATGACGAGGGGGAGAAACCCTCATTTCTGTATAATAATATACAAATATAGAAGTTCGTTACGTAAGTTATTTCGTATGTTACGTCAGATCAAATTTTGAAAAAGCCATTTAGCCAAAAAAAATAAAATTGATATGCAAATTTCATTTTATTTATTAATGTACGGTGAGCCAAAATCAAAGCTGCATTTATTAAAAACGTTCGAAAATTAAATAAAAAAAAACAACCTTTTTTTTAACTGAAATAAGGAGCGACATTAAAACTTAAAACGAACAGAAATTATTCCGTATGTGAAAGGGGCTGTCCCCTCCTCAACGCCTTGCTCTTTACGCTAAAGTTTTTTATTGTTATAAAAATAGAGTTGTGAGAAAAAGTCAAACTTAAGCGTAAAGATCAAGGCGTTGAGGAGGAGACAGTCCCTTTCATATACAAAATAATTTCTGTTCGTTTTAAGTTTTAATGTCGCTCCTTACTTTCAGTTTAAAAAAAACTTATTTTTTATTTAAAAATAGATTTTCTTGTGAATTATTATTGCTTCTAATAAGCAGTTGTACCAAACCAATGTTGCTCAACTCATCCTCAGGGCTATACTGTGGTGTTTCTCCTCCCCATAGCATAGTGCAGACGGTTTGATATCATTCTATTTTCCCTTCTTGTTTTAGTTTTTTTTTTTTTTTTTGTTTAAAGCTTTTTCCAATAGGCAATGTTTAGAAGTCCTCCAAAAAAAAAGTCCCCCCAGATCCCAAATCAAGTTCCAGTGAAAGTGCCATAGTGAAAGATACCCATCTTGGCTGGTCAAGCACACTATCTCAAAGTTCAAATGATAGCTCCAATTCGGAGAATAGGACAATGATAAGTGTAGGGGCTAATGTAACCATAAATGATGATAATGGGTTTCAAGAGGTCCTCTCTAGAAGCTCTAAAAAAAGGAAAAAAATATCCCCAACCAAAAGCATTTCCCCTCTCCCTGCCCAAGATCCTCCCTCCAAAAACTTAGGAATTTACCTTAAAATTACTCCTACTGCCCCCTTTGAAATAAAAATGATCACTGCAATAAGAGTTGCAATTTTTAAATTGCTAAAATCAATGTTCTCTCTTAATATTAACCGTGATGGATCCCTGCTAAAAGCCGTAGAAGATCAGAAATCGGCAGATACAATAATTAACCTAATATCCCTTCTGAATGTCCCAATTATTGCATCTAATTGGAACCCAAAACAATCACCAACAAAAATAGTAGTTTATAATGTTCCCCCAGAGATATCCACTCAGGAGTTAAAAGAAGGGCTCTCAGATAGGGCTGGAAACACAATCCCAGTTGAGGATGTTACACAACTTGGCAAACCTAACTCTAATGGCCTAAAAACTAGTAGATCCTTCTTATTCACACTGAAAGAAAAAATTAATATCCCAGAAAAATTATTCCTATTTGGGCAAATCAAACCACACAAGGAATGCAAACCTAAGCCTATCCAGTGTCAGAAGTGTCTCAAACTGGGACACACAACAAACTAATGCAATGAAATTCCGAGAGTGTAGTAATTGTAAAGCTTTCCATCCTAAAGAGTTGACAACTTGCAACAACACTCAGCCTATATGCATCAATTGCAAAGGCCCACATGAATCTACAAATAAATCATTATGCCCTGCGTACAAGGAAAGAGCTCTAACACTCCAAATATCAACAGAGAATGACATCCCATACCCCTTTGCAGCAATGGAAGCAAATGCTGCCCAAACAATACCAAATAAAGCCTGCATTGAAACCAACCAAAACCCCCAAGTCAAACGCCCCCAATGCATCAAGCACCCCATATAAAACACCGTCTTCTAAGCCCCCTAGCTCAAATCCCTATCAGAAGGAATCGCCAAGCCAACAAGCCTCCTTGTCCGGTGAGATGAGGTCAGCCTGGCCCCCCCTCCAAGGAAGAAACAAACCAGAAACACTACCAGGAATTAATCCCTTAACCGACAAACAGGATGCACAACCAAAAATGCAATCCCCAAATATATGCTTATTCATTCTAAACTGTAATGCAGTTCAGGCCATGAACATACATCAACTACAAAAAACAAAAATCATTGCAGAATTGGCAAAAATCTACATCCCAGATGATATGCTCACTCAAGCAAAAAAAGATCTTGCTTCACTTTTAACAGCTGAACATTGATACACAGTCATATGAAGAATAAATCAATAACACAACATATATCAATACTCCAATGGAATGTAAGATCACTCACAGAAAATAAGCTAAATGAACTAATATCTTTTATGAATAATCTAATATTGCTTGCCTCCAGGAAACTCATTTAACCCAAAATCAACAAATTAAGTCTCTGGGATATACTATCCTCAGAAAGGATAGATCTTCAGAGAGAAAAGGAGGTGGGGTAGCTTTATTAGTTAAAAATAATATAAAATTTTGTGGCATCAATTTTCCAGATTTTGCAAATGATGTGGACGCAATTGGTATCAGTGTTTGGCTGAATAATTTAAAAACCTACATAATAAGCTTTTATAACCCTAATGGCCAAACTACAGATGCCAAGGATTTCTTTAATTATATAAATAATTCTAATATGTTAAAAAATATCATTATTTGTGGAGATTTCAATGCCCACAGCCTTTTGTGGGGAATAAACCAGCAAATAAAGCTGGTAAATTCATTGAGCATATGACTTCAAATAATAATGAATTAGCTGTTGCTCCCCTTCCAAACCTGAATACATATTTCAACCCCAAAAGTGGCAGATTTTCCACAATTGACCTAAAAATTGTGTCATTAAATTTTTTGAATAAAATTTACATAAATAAAATTGATAGTCTATGTACTGACCACTTTGCTATAGTTTGCTCCCTAAATGAACCTGCTGAAACTTTATCTCATATCTCCAAATACATCAACACTAAAGCAAATTGGTCTATGTTCCAAAATAAGCTAAATGATGAAATTACAAGTTTCACCCAAATTTCATGCATTTCTAAGACAACTGTTGACACACATGCTGAAGCCTTGACATCTTTACTAATAAATACAGCTAATCATGCTATCCCCAGGACAACACCTAGGAAAAAAATTCCCCAAACAAATTCCTAAAGCATGGTGGACAAATGAGTGCCTAAATAAATGGAGAATAAAAAGGCAGCTAGGACAGAGTTCATAAAAAAAAAACAGCAACTACTACATATTTAAAAAAGATTACAAGCAGAATCTAATCTAAAAAGGACTATAATAGATGCTAAATATAAATACTGGAATAATTTTGCAAATAATCTCTCCAGAGAAACACATGAGCCAATTATACATAAAGTCACAAGCCACATCTGTGGGAAAAAGACTTCCCCTAACCCACTCCTGTATGAGCTTATACATAATAATACCCATTATGACAATGATAATGAAAAAGCTAACCTATTTGCAACTCTTTTTGTTTATAAGCTAACATCAAATAATCAAAGCAAACTGTCCCCAATTCCTATGAACCCAAGTTACCAACCACGCCCAGGATCCGAGTACATAACTAATCCATTTTCAATCCAGGAATTGAATAATGCAATACATCATATTAAAACCAAAACTAGCGGCAGCTATGACAATATACACCCTACATGGATAAAGAATCTCACACCTTCATACAAACAAGAACTGCTAAATTGTTATAATCACGCTTGGGCATCTTCTATGTTCCCCAATATATGAAAATGTTCGTCCCTCCTACCAATCCTAAAGAAAAATAAACCCAAAGATAACCCTGAGTCTTATAGGCCCATAATGATTACTCCTGTGATGGAGAAAATAATGGAGAAAATGATCTATCACAGACTCCTCTGGTTTGTTGGAAAAATAATATGATCCCTCACACTCAAACTGGATTCAGGAAACACCACTCCTCAACAGATGCTTTCATTTTGCTAACAAATGCAATAATAAATCTTTCTCAAAAAATAATGTCCTAGTAGCAGCTTTCCTAGATTTTGCAGGGGCATATGACAATGTAAAAACCACGAAATCCTTTTAAACAAACTTGCAAATCTTGGAGTACCCCCTAAGCTATTATCTTTTATTAAATCTTTCATAGAAGTGCGAAGTTTCATCGTTTGTGTTGGTTCAGCCTCTTCACCCCAAAAGACAATAACCAAAGGCCTACCTCAGGGAGCAGTCCTCAGTTGCCTCCTATTTGCCCTATATATCTGGGACATGAACCTACCCCACACAAATCTACAATATGCTGATGATCTGGTGCTATGGTCATCTGGCAACACCTTTCAGATAGCACAGTCAAATCTACAAAAGTCACTTTCCCAGTTTGAAAAATTCTCTCAACATTCAGATTTACCCATTGCACCCACCAAGTCAAAAATAATCCAATTTCACCGGAAGTGAAACCATGTTAATGCAAAACTAACTCTAAATAAAAAAAACTATTCCAGAAGATAATCATATTAATTACCTAGGTCTCATGCTTGACCAAAAACTTAATTTCCACCTCCACATTTCAAACACAATAAAAAAATGCTATAGAAAAACAAATATACTAAAAAGACTTCTTTCCACACCCTGGGGCTGTTAGGAGAAAACCTTACTCCAGTTTTATAAATCACATATAAGACCCCATATTGACTATGGGCTCATCGTCTATGGTGCATGTGCAAAGACCCAGATGCAAAAAATTGAAACAACACAAAATGATATAATAAGTCTCATATTTGGTCTTAGGAAACAAAAATTGAATCAAATAGCTCACACACACTACATAATTGGTTAAGAAATCCAGCCATGTATAGAGGCATTGCAGATGAGTATGCCAATATTCAGAAGAAGTTCCCCATACCAGCAAAGTCTATTGCAATAGCTTTCCCCCGATCCCCCCCATGGAATTGGTCAAGTCCCACAATAAATAATGAGATCTCAAAGTAGAATAAAGATTTAACCCCCATTGCTTTTGTCCAGAATAAATTTGAAGAACTTAATACAATTACCTATAAAAATCACTTCCAAATATTTGTTGATGGATCAAAAATGAATGAGAAGGTTGCATGTGGTGTTTTCCTTCCTCACCTGAAAGTTGCAATGGCGCGAGAGATTATATAATAATTTATCTATAATGTCTGCTGAGTTAAATGCTATAATCATGGCATTAGAACACCTTAAGGAAAACCAACTTTTGATTGCAAATTCAAATAATATTATCATATATTCCGACTCTCTATCAAGCCTTGAGTTGCTGGCCTCAGCTCCTCAATATAAGTTGGACATTGACACTTATCATTGTCTCAGTACTATAGATAATCTTGCTTCAAGTGGCATAAAAACTTACTTTCAGTACATTCCTAGCCACTCTGGCATAAGTGGTAACCATCAGGTTGATGAAATAGCAAAAAATGCTATAAAATATTGACCAGCCAAGTGGGAGACCAATCCCAATTAGACATATTTACCGATGGAGGCTATCAGATATTAATTTTAATAAGATTAATCCTATCCTTTCCCCCTTTCCCAATAAGTATCTTTCTAAAATTTATCATAGAATTCGTTCTGGAACAAATGGACTAAATTTCCTTGCATTCTCATATAAGTTTTCTAATTCAAGTGGTTCAATTCCCCTATCCCCTCTTTGTAGGCATTGTAATATGAATAATGAAACAATTGACCATTGCCTATTTGAATGTAATATGCTGACGTCTGCACAACATACCTTGCTTTGTAAACTGTTAAAATGCTTCAAACACCACAAAATCTCACTATCAGCCAAGAGCCTAGCCAACTATACCTGCACACAGAGCACAGAAATCGATATCTATCAACTTAAATTTGAACTCCTTGAGTCAAAAGATCTACTGAAAGATAATTATCTGAGAATATCTAATAATTAAGAGACGACCAAGCTAGTAGCTCTACAGCCCACAGAGTGAAGCAAAAAGAAAAGGGCTAAGTAGTACTAACTGAATAGCCCGCCTGCTGTGAATTAGAAGAATAACAATATAAGATAGGGCACATAAACGTCTGCTTTTGTCTGTGGCCATTCGTATCACACCCCATCTTCTTTGATTCTTAGGTCCACTTGGACCCTATAATTTAAATAAAATGCACATGTCCTTGCAAATGGGACTTTAAGAAGGTAAAGTAAGGCATGGTTAAATGATGATAATGTGGTTAAAATTAAAGGGTGACAATTCGGTCCATAAAAAATATTAGATTCAGTAATGCTTAGGAAATAATTGAACTTTGGCAAGTAGTATTCGTTTCAAACCTTTACTCAATCCTCTCCCCTTGAAAAATCTATGTAGGCCCAGGCCTAATGATAAAGGTTTTTATAGGAAAATGTTATCATAAACCGGAAGCACAGGACATGGTTGAAGGAAGCCCCATGAAAATCAGGAAATTACTTTAAAACAATCATAAATAAGGATAGCTTACTTAGGTCTACTTATCTCATTCTTAATGGTTCATTGCTTAACTTCACCCCTCCCTTGTGATGGATGAATATACAGCCTACTATTTATTTTCTGCAAAACATAGAATTAGCAAAACACTTGGAATAGGAACACTAGTGAAGCAGCAAAGAAAAGAGTGTGCCTAGCCTAGTGCTAGCCTACCATAAAACATAGCCTAGCAGGCTGCATATTAGTCCATTATAAGAAAGGGATGAGTGAGGTCAAGCTAAGTAATATAACTGTAGGAATGAAATAGCCTAACTAAGTATTTATGGTTGTTTTGAAGGAGTTTTCAAAATTATTTCTATCAAAACTTTCCTCAAACCCTTCCCCTATAAAGCTAGGCTATATGTAGGTATCTGTGTAATTATAAAGCTTCTTATAGAAAAATTATAACAAGTTTAGAAAACTACTTTAAAACAAGCATAAGTAAACTAGCCTAGTTACTCTTCTCATTGCTAAAGTGCATTGATTCCTTTACCTCCTTGTCTCCCTCATGATAGATAAATATACAGTCTACTATGTATTTTCTATAGTATCTTAAAGCAGCTTACACTCACTATAGAAACATTGGTTAAGCAGCAACAAAAAGAGCAGCCCTAGCCTAGTACTACTATAAAATATAATGAAGAATATATAACAAAGTATGTGTTTTTCCATTAAGGGAAAGAAATCAATAGGTCAGGTGAAATAATGCAGGGATGAGATAACCTAAGTGAGTATTTATGATTGGCTTTAAAGGTGGTTTTAGCATTTTTTGTTTCTTGCTTCATATATGTCCCTTTGCTTTTGGTTTTCTAAAATTGTAAAGTTAGCTTTAATTAAATAAATATAAAAATTTTGCAGCAATAAAACTGCACAAGGTAGGCTAGGCCACTTGCCTGTCCTAAGAATAGCCTAAGTTTCATTTCTATTCACCAAGTCCAGTCATTTTTATTTATAGTTTAAAGCCAAGTGAATTAAAGTTTTACTACTTAGGCTTAATTTGGATCCTATGAAAATGAACTAGCTAAATTGCTAGGGGCTTATCAAATTTCTTTTTATAGCAAAAGTAACCTACTATTGGTTGTAAATAAGGGCTATTTAAATGCTGAATTTGGTAGTATTTCAGTTACACAAGGATGCGAAGTGCATCATTATATTTTACTTTCAATGCTCTTTACTGAGTTTTTGACTCACATCCTAAAAAATATCAGTAAACTTTTGGAATTTTCCTCTGTGGTGCAAAAGCTTTACATATTTACATCATGCAGCAGCACTTGACATAAACTGCTTGCAGAATCCTAATGTGTTAATGGGAAATAAGACTTGGAGCTTAAGAGAACTATCTAGACTTGCTATAAACTATCTTGTGATTCTTGTTGTTGATGACTATGCTATAGAATCTGAGCTTTTTCTGCATATTTCAAAAATGGATCTTCTCTAATTCAATTCAAACTTTTTATTTCCTCCAAATACGAAGAGTAAAAAAGAAATAAATAAAATAATAACTGCTAATCAACAGGCCATAAAATTATTTTAAACTATATAACAACAAATACGCAAAGGCCTTCAATCAAAATTACCACACAAATTAACACTTCATTCAATAGATAATAAATTAACACTTCACAAATTAACACTTAATTCAAAAATTAAATCAAATAAAATGTATTAAGCTTTGTGCGCAGCTCTATATAAATTATGAGAAAAAACATTTAATTTGGATAAAAAATTCTGTTGCTTTTTCTCCAAAACATGTACAGGGTTTTTTATTTTATATGCATTCATTAAAAAAGTATTTGATTCAGATTTAGAAAAGCAGCAAAGGAACTTAGCAAAATTAAAAAATGTGGTTTTTACATGTGCAATATTACTAATTCTAAAAAACAAGAGAAGCAGTGAAAAAACTAAAATTTGAGGCAAAGCGACTGTATTATATACCCAAGCCAGTGATTTCCAAGAAAGAAGATCGTGAAGACAAATTACTGCCCCAAAACTAGACGCTATTCTACTTTTAACTGCTTTAGAAATAGAAGCACAGCATAGAGCTAAAGTTGGTCCATAAGGCACACCAAGATATAAAAAAGATTCCAAAGGTTTTAAAATACTATCATAAATATGGACAGAAATTTCTGAATTAACAAGATCATTAGCCTTAGGACCTAGCCTTAGGACCAAGAATTTAAAACTGACACTTTTCAGGGCAAAAACAAAGTCCATGCTCACTAAAAACCTTTGCTAAAAAATCTACATTTTGTTGAAGTGACTGAAGTGATCGACTCAAAAGGAGTAAATCATCTGCATAAGCAATCCACAACAGAACATAACCTTTACTATGAATAAAAGTCAACTGAATTTGATCAAATAGCCCCAAAACAGTAATATTGAAAATCAAAGGAGAAATAATGCTTCCTTGTCTCAGCCCCTACATAACTTAACATTATAATCACTAAACTGATTCTTCCACTTAATACGAATATGAGAGGAGCCATACCACTTTTTTAAAACCAAAACTACTGGTAGTGGGACATTATTCTTCAGAAGCGCAGTCATAGCCCAAGAATGGATAATTGAATCATACACCGCCACAAAATCTAACACAAGTGTATAAACTCTATCCCATTGCTTACAAAAGGATATTATTCTTGAAAGGAGGGTATGAGCAACATCCATGCTTAGACCCTTACGGAACCCAATTTGATTCAGGCCTTGGTTACAAGACTCCAAATACTTTAATAAAACTAACTCAAAAACTTTGCTAATCTGGCACAAAACAGTAATCGGCCTGTAATCAGAACATTGATTTGTATTCCCTCCTTTTTTTGAAAGGGGTGAAGTGGTAGCACAAGAAAAGCTAGTTGGAAGAACTCCAGAAGAAAGAATAGTAGTAAAAAGAGTAGCAAAGAGAAGGATTGCTTTGGGGGATGCCCATTTTATATGGTTGAATGTATACCATCATGATCAAAAGAATGCTTACTTTTTAGAGCTTTAATTGCTACCGTTACATCATCAACAGAAACAGATATTTTACTAAGGCTGTTGTAACTTTATCTGACCTCCTAATTGCCTCTCCAGTACTAAAATTGATGAGCTACTTTGCATTTAACTATTGCTAGCAATGAACAATTGCTAGCAATTGCAGCAATTGCATGTGTAGTGCTCTTTGTCATCAAC
The DNA here is from genome assembly GCA_027921565.1 of Artemia sinica. Classification (NCBI taxonomy): domain Eukaryota; kingdom Metazoa; phylum Arthropoda; class Branchiopoda; order Anostraca; family Artemiidae; genus Artemia; species Artemia sinica. Next base: position 125,929 of record JAPEVW010000225.1, on the reverse strand, counting down.
AATGGGAAATGACAAACTCAGTAGTCTTGGTCTCAAGCTTATGGCCATCAAAAAAGAGGAAGTAAAGGAACTTGTTTTGGATAGAGTAGTTGAAGAGTTCTCCAAGAAATGAAATCATCACTACCCCGTGTTTAAGGTATATTTGCTCAATGTTTTATTTTTTGTATCTTCACTAATAATGAAAAAAAAATACTTGTCCCTGCCCTAGATTTTTGTAACTTGGCATCCCTGAAATAGGTTGATTGCTTGGTCTATTAAATGAGGGTGAAGTGGGGATGTTAGGTAGCAAGAAAATCATTCAAATGTATAACTTCAGTTTACCTAGATAGTATCAGAGGCAACACTGTAGCATTGCCCATAGTAAAGGCCATATGGCTCCAATGTTTTATTATTTATTTATTTTTTTCCCAGAGGCACTTCATATGGAAGGGGTCGTTGTAGAAGCTTCAAAGGGGGCTCATTCGATTGGAAATTGAGAGTTCTAGTGCCCTTTTTAATAGTAAAAAATGATTGGAGGGCAACTAGCCCCCCCCCCCCATACCCATCATTCCCCTAAACACATCCAATCAAAATTTTGAGATAGTCATTTTGTTCAGCATAGTTGATTTCCAGATAAAAAATATATTTTTGAGGAGGATACTCCCCCACAACCCTCAGGGCAATGGTTTTAGGTTATGCCCTGGGGGCATATAAGGTTTTTATAGAAGGCGTTGTCATAGAAACTTCAAAACAGGCTCATTTGATTGGAAATTAAAGAGCTAGTGCCCTTTTTAATAGTCAAAATTGATTGGAGTGTAACTAGCCCAAATGCCCATCATTTCCAAACACATCCAATAAAAATTTTCAGATACCCATTTTGTTCAGCATAGTTGATTTCCAGATAGAAAATATATTTTTGAGGAGGACACTCCACCACAACCCTCAGGGCAAGGGTTTTAAGTTATGCCCTGGGGGCATATAAGGTTTTTTATAAAAGGCGTTGTTGTAGAAACTTCAAAACAGGCTCATTTGATTGGAAATTAAGGGGCTAGTGCCCTTTTAATAGTCAAAAATGATTGGAGGGTAACTAGCCCCCTCCCCACGCCTACCATTCCCTTGAACACATCCAATTAAAATTTTGAGATAGCCATTTTCTTCAGCATAGTTGATTTCCAGATAGAAAATATATTTTTGAGGAGGATACCAGGGGTGCCATCTGGAGGGGGGGGGGGCAGGGATGGGCCATTGCCCACCCTAATTTTTCTGGGGGGCCCAAGCTTCCTCCCAAAAAGGCCTTTTTTTTTCTTTTACAAAATTTACAGGAACAAAATTACAATTAGCAATTTGTCAAAATTTTGAAACTGATATATTTATATGTAGATTAACTTAGATAATAGTGAGATTAATAGTGCAACTGGGTCGTGCATAGGGTTGCCAACTGGACAATTTTATGTCCAAAGGACATATTTCTATGTGCCTGGACATAATAGGGCAAAAAATGGATGCATTTTAGACATTTGGGACATAAAGTGGACACATTTTCCAAAATTATTACATAGAACAAATTACTTTCATGAAAAAATGTCATTCATCACCAAATGAGGGCTAATACTTATATCTACTTATTTTTTAAGCTCTGTATTTATTTTCCAGGTTGCTTGCTCTTCCCTGAAGCAAACTTTCTGAAAATGCCTTCAAAATTCTTTCACCTATAAATGGTATTATTGCCCTGATTTTTACTCGGCACAGTCAAGATAAAGGACAACCTGTCGCCTTTTTCATATAAACTTACTTCTGGCTTCCAAATATCACACAAAAAATCTCAGTGAAAATTTAACAAAATGAAACCTTTTGATTGTTGATGGTCTGAAATCAAAACTAAAGCCCAGTTGTCAAACACCTGGGGTACATTCCTTCAGTTTGAAAATTTTCATCACGGGAAAGGAGCTGAGAGAAACTTAAGAAACTATATATATTATATATATATATATATATATATATATATATATATATATATATATATATATATATATATATATATATATATATATATATATATATATATATATATATATATATATATATATATATATATATATATATATATATATATATATATATATATATATATATATAATATATATATATATATATATATGTATAGGTAAATTTTTCGCAAATCATATTATTGACTTATGAATAAAGTAAACATACCACTTGATGCCTTTTTTTATGTTCTTTCCAAATATAATAATCATTTTTGTCGGAAATGAATTTTACCCCCACCCCTATATATACTAATTCAGGGCATATATTTGCACATTAGGGGGTGGGTGGGAGGGGGTTAAGTTTAAACTTACCTCTCATTTACATCAGAAATACAATTTACACCCCCCCCCCTTAATGTGCAAATATATACCCTGAATTAGAATAGGAGTGGGGGTAAAATTCATATCCGACAAAAATGATTCTTCTATATGGAAAGAGCATAAAAAAAAAATCGAGTGATATGTTTACGTTATTTGTATGTCAATAATATGAACTGCGAAAAAATTACCGACGGGTGTCCATGTCTGGTTTCCTTATACAGTATATAGCGGTGGGTACTGCATAATGCATAAGTACCTATATATACATATAGTAGTAAATATATATAGTATACATAAATACTATATATATTTACTTAGTTTATAATACTATAATGTAATATATATAGTGTAAGCCTAAAATTGAGGCTATTGAAGAGGAGATATGTTAATAAGACAGTTCCTATTTTTATAATATGCAAAAATTGTAGTTATCAAACTTTGAAATCGATTTCGCTATACTCACCTCCCAGCCCCTCTAATATGCAGACGTATAGATAGACGAATTGTATTATTCCCATATGTTTCCCTGTTTCTTGCTTTTGTCAGCATTTATTGTATTTATGGTTATACTAGTTGAAAAAAGAGTGATGCATGGCAAAATGCATAGAAAATAATTAATTTTTACTATATTCTTCCACATTAAGGAGGGAAAGCACAGTGGATTCACTTTAATATATATATATATATATATATATATATATATATATATATATTATATATATATTGAGGAGGGGACAGCCCTTTTCATATACGGAATATAATTTCTCTTTGTTTTAAGTTTTAATATCGCTCCTTACTTTCAGTTAAAAAAATTGTTGTTTTTTTTTTATTTAATTTCTGAACATTTTTGAATCAATGCAGCTTTGATGTTGGCTCACCATACATGAATAATTAAAATGAAATCTGCATATTAATTTTACTTTTTTGGCTAAATGGCTTTCGTGTACTTTTGATGTGACGTAACTTACGAATTAACTTACGTAACCCTTAGTCAATACCTCGCTCTTTACGCCAAAGTTCAAATTTTCTTCCAGTTTTCTAAGAATGGCCCCTTAACCACAAATGCCGTTTAATTAGAATTAATAGCTCTGATGAAACTAAAAAAAAAAAATTAGCGCAAAGAGCGAGGTAATGACTAGGGGGCAAACCCAATCATGTACGTATTAATTTCTGTTTGTTTTATGACCTAACCTAACCTAGCCACAAGCAATATACATTCATTGCCATGCGCATAGACTAAATTTGGTCATTGCAAACTGCCTTGAAGGTGTTGGGACTGGTGGCTCATTTTTTTCGTTAGTCCAAAATCTGTACACATTCATTTCCAACAGCAACACCAGACATCAGCTTTTTGTCGAGTCCCAAAAGGCTACTCAACTGCCAGTCTTGGAATTAGAAAGGAGTGCTGCGACAAGATGGTCATACTGGTATCGATCAATATCAAAGATAAGACTCCGATATGAATGTGTTCTGGCTGTACTGTCTGCAGTCAGCAAGGGAACTGATAGTGAAACTCGAGCAGAAGCAGCTGGGCTCCAGAGAAAAATGGAATCTTTCACAGTTATATTCCAGTTGCTCTATATGGAAGCAATTATGAGGACGACAAACTCCCTTTCTGAGCAGCTTCAGGCAGTTGATCTGGTAATATCTAGGTCCCGCACCTTGATTCAAGCAACAAGGAAGGAAATAGCTGAACTGCGCTCTGACACTTCATTTGCATCGCTTTTGGAGAAGGCAAAAGAGTTTGCTGAAGGTCTTGAAATTGAAGTACCTGACGTGAATGGACCCGCGACCAGATCCTCCTCTGCGGGTCAGAAGGGACGACCTAGAAGAACCAAAAAAATTATCAAACACCTGAAAGAATTCATGACCACTTTGACGTTAGGAAAAAACTTTGTTGAATCCGACAATAGAGCTCCAACTCTATCGGAAGAACTGAAAAGACAATACCTGGAGACTGTAGATTGTCTGATTTCGGAATTCGACAGACGGTTTACAGATAACCTTCCAGTGCTCAGTACACTCGAAGCTCTGGACCCCAGCTCTACCAAGTTCATGGATGCAGGGCTCCTCAAGCAATTCTCTGAACTTTATTCTGAAATGGACATTGACCAGATTCTTCTTGAGGCCCAAGCTGGTATTGCCAAGCGGTTTTTTGCTCGAGGAGGAGGCAAAGCCGAAGAACTTCCTGGACGTCATCGATAATATCGAGACACTTCCTGTCACGACAGCCAGCAATGAACGCTTGTTTTTTGGGCTGGAAATAGTGAAGAACTATCTGCGCTCGACCACAGGAGACGATCGTCTTAGTCACCTGCTTTTGATCTTTGCAGAGAAGGATTTAGTTAAAAACTTGGATTTTGACCAGCTTGTTGACGACTTTGCGAAGATGAAACCACAACGGTTCCCCTTGTTGCCTTGAGTGTTCACTGATCTGTTTCAAAACTTTGTTGTATTTTTTCATTTTGTAAATATACTTGATCAAGCAAAGTTTTGCATAGTTGATTTCCAGATTGAAAATATATTTTTGAGGAGGACACTCCCTCACAACCCTCAGGGCAAGGGTTTTAAGTTATGCCCTGGGGGCATATAAGGTTTTTATAGAAGGCATTGTCATAGAAACTTCAAAACAGGCTCATTCGATTGGAAATTAAAGGGCTAGTGCCCTTTTTAATAGTCAAAAGTGATTGGAGGGCAACTAGCCCCCCCCCCACACCCATCATTTCCCCAAACACATCCAATCAAACTTTCGAGATAGCCATTTTGTTCAGCATAGTTGATTTCCAGATAGAAAATATGTTTTTGAGGAGGACACTCCCCAAGAAACCTTCAGGGCAAGGGTTTTAAGATATGCCCTGGGGGCATATAAGGTTTTGATAGAAAGTGTTGTTGTAGAAACTTCAAAAAAGGCTGATTCGATTGGAAATTCAAAGGGATAGTGCCCTTTTTAATAGTCGAAAGTGATTGGAGGGCAACTAGCCCCCCCCCCCCACGCCCATCATTCCCCCAAATCCATCCAATCGAAATTTTGAGATAGCCATTTTGTTTAGCATAGTTGATTTTCAGGTAGAAAACATGTTTTTGAGGAGGACAATCCCCCACAACCCTCAGGGCAAGGGTTTTAAGTTATGCCCTGGGGGCATATAAGGTTTTTATAGAAGGCATTGTCATAGAAACTTCAAAAAACAGGCTCATTCGATTGGAAATTAAAGGGCTAGTGCTCTTTTTAATAGTCAAAAGTGATTGGAGGGCAACTAGCCCCCCCCCCCCACACCCAGCATTTCCCCAAACACATCCAATCAAACTTTTGAGATAGCCATTTTGTTCAGTGTAGTTGATTTCCAGATAGAAAATATGTTTTTGAGGAGGACACTCCCCCACAACCCTCAGGGCAAGAGTTTTAAGTTATGCCCTGGGGGCATATAAGGTTTTTATAGACGGCGTTGTCGTAGAAACTTCAAAACAGGCACATTCAATTGGAAATTTAAAGGGCTAGTACCCTTATTAATAGTCGAAAGTGATTGGAGGGCAACTAGCCACCTCCCCCCCCCCCACGCCCATCATTCCCCCAAACACATCCAATCAAAATTTTGAGATAGCTATTTGTTCAGCGTTGTTGATTTCCAGATAGAAAATATGGTTTTGAGGAGGACAATCCCACACAACCCTCAGGGCAAGGGTTTTAAGTTATGCCCTGGGGGCATATACGGTTTTTTTTAGAAGGCGGTGTTGTAGAAACTTCAAAATTGGCTCATTCGATTGGAAATTCTGAGGGCTAGTGCCCTTTGTAATAGTCAAAAAGTGATTTGAGGGCAACCAACCCCCCCTCTCACGCCCACCTTTTCCTCAAACACATCCAATCAAAATTTTAAGACAGCCATTTTATTAAACTTAGTTTTAAGTTCTGGAAATTAGGTCTTTGAGGATTACAACTCCCCCAAAGCCCTCAGGGCAAGGGTTGTAATTTAAGGATTCTCCAAATCCTTCATATTATTTCTTATGGAAGGGATGTTTGTATAAACTTTAGAGAGGGCTCATTTGATTGAAAATTCAAAGTTCTTGTTCACATTTTAAGATTCAAAAGAGATTGAAGGGCAACTAGCCCCTCTCCCTCCTCCACGCCCTAAATGCATCAGATAAAAATTTTGAGATCGACATTTTGTTAAAATAGTTCAAAGTTCTGATAACAAAAAACTCCGGTGTCGACACAGCCCACCAGGGCCCAGGGGTAGGCATTGTAAGTTATGCCCTGGGGCATAACTTATTAAGGGGGTTTATAACTTATGGGAAGGGGTTTTTGTATGGGAAGAACACATAGGAAATCTATTATAATTATCCAATTATAAGGTTAAAATACATATTCTGTGATAGATGCAAAATTGCTTTGGCACACACAAATTCCTATTAAGGTCAATTCCAAACAGTTGTGATCCCTTTGTGTCAGCAAGTGAAAGGTCTAAGCCTCCTTATTGGAGCTATTTTTTCAATCCATTCATTGTTGTCAATCGCTGTCCACAAGTTATGCAAGCTGTTTATTGTTCATATGTAAGGTTTTTATCAAAGAGCTAATTGTATAGACTTTGAAAAAAGCCTCATTCGATTGAAATTGAAAGTTTTAGATCCCTTTTTTAAAGTCAAGAATAATTGGACAGTATGCACCCCCCCCCCCCATGCCATAAAAACTTGAAACTTTTTGCAATCAAAAACGAACAAAAATTTATTAAAAAAAAAAACTTTCAAAAGATAAGTTTTTTTCAAAGAAAAGTAAAGGCCATTTGAAAATTAAGCTTAAACTTTTTTAAACTTTAAACAAATACCTGTTAAAATTCAAACTCAAAACGACCAGAAATTACTATTAAAGAATAAATGAAACCCCAAACGAACAGAAATTAAATAAACAATCATAGCAAAAAACATACAACAAGTAATAATATAAATGAATAAATAGATCTTAAAGCAAGTAATGCTTAGATTGAATATGAAAATCAAGCTTAAAACGAAAACAAATATCTTGCTATTAAAGTAAAAATGAAACTTAAAACGAACAGAAATTAAATAAACAATCAATACAAACAAACATACAATATATATTAATGTAAATGAATGAATAAATCTTAAAACGAGTGAAACTTAAATTGAATATGCAAATCAAGTTTGAATCGAATAAAAATAACTACAAACAAGAGTATGGGTATCACCTCACTGCAGAAGCCTAAAACCTACTGCGTCATTGGCGCTTTACTGAAAACAAATTATATTACAAGTGTTATCTTCTGTACTTAATATTGAAAATAAATATTAAAATTACAGTAAAATTTTGAACTGATGAGCTTTTAGTAATTAATATCATTATGCATCAAATATTCAGTTTAATTTATTAGTTCTTTTCAAGATTGGTCAAGACAAATATAGTTTCACTACAAGCGAAATTTGGATACTGCCCCCTTCTTTAACTATAAAAACCTAAAGCCTTCTGCGTCATTGGGGCTTCACTGAAAAAGAATTACTCATATATTACAAATTTATTATTTTCCAGTTCTTACAGCATTGAAAATGAAAATAAAAATTATGGTGAAAAAAAATCTTGAACTGATGGATCTTTCAACAATTAATATCATTATATATCTAATATTCAATTTCATTTTTGTTTATACTTTCCAAGACTGCTCAAGACTCATATAGTTTTGCCTTTTTTTTTTTTTTTACTCTGCCATTTTTTGTAACTAATCGTGTTAGTTTGCTATGAAAAACATTCTATGGCTTCTAGGCATTTCTATTTGAGCGGAAAACTGCACCTCAAACTTTGTGGAACATGCATTTTCTTGCATGAAACACCAAAATATAATAAAATGTCAAGTTTCGGAGTGTTCCACCACACTCGCAAGCAAGTGGCATTGGTATTTTTGAATCCGCATGGTCTATTTAGGGGGTTCTACGAGGCTAATTCTCGTAGAAGCCCCATTCCGTCGTGGTATGGTTCACATTTTCAACACCTGGCGTCCGGACTATCATATAATCTACCAAGCATACAAACTACCCCAAATCAGTATCAATAAATAAATGAAACCCAAAACAAACAAAAATTAATAAATATTAGAATCAAACTCAAAACGAGCATAAATTAATGTGAGTAGGGTTCAAAACCCTTATGCTTTCTAGAAGCCAGAATATAATTTGTACTTTACTGAAAAAAAAATCAAATGAGTTTACTGAAAAAAATGTGCATTGTCAATTTAATATACATATGCTGATATTTATTCCCTAAAATCTTAATTAATTTTTTTGATTTCTTAAAGTTACAAAAGTGAAAATATTTCAAAGAATTGTTTCCAGTAAAGCGCCAATGATGCAGTTGGTTTTAGGCTTTTGCAGTGAGACGATACCCAAACTCTTGTTTTAAGTTATTTTTATGCGATTCAAACTTGATTTGCATATTCAATTTAAGTTTCACTCGTTTTAAGATTTATTTATTCATTTACATTAATATATATTGTATGTTTGTTTGCATTTATTGTTTATTTAATTTCTGTTCGTTTTAAGTTTCATTTATACTTTAATAGCAAAATATTTGTTTTCGTTTTAAGCTTGATTTTCACATTCAATCTAAGCATTACTCGCTTTAAGATCTATTTATTCATTTATATTATTACTTGTTGTATGTTTTTTTGCTATGATTGCTTATTTAATTTCTGTTCGTTTTAGGTTTCATTTATTCTTTAATAGTAATTTCTGGTCGTTTTGAGTTTGAATTTTTAACAGGTATTTGTTTAAAGTTTAAGTTTAAAAAAGTTTAAGCTTAAGTTTAAAATGCCTTTACTTTTCTTTGAAAAACTTATTTTTCGGAAAGTTTTTTTTTTTAATTAATTATTAGTAAAGGTGGTCGAGGCAGTGAAGATGTAAGAAGTAAAATGACTAAGGTGCAGAACACGTTTTTGTCCCCACCCCCTATATTGCCATGACTTGATGTCACCCTAATGTGCAATAAACATTTATTTTGAGGCAAAGTCTCCCCTCTGAAATACACAGCCCAAAAAACAGTAAACTGGAAACTTTAAAGGATTTGTAGTGTTCAACCAGATCATTAGTTTACTAAACCCAGCATTTCGAATAAAAAGCATGATAAGCAACTGCAAGCATGTACAAGCACAAGAAGCATAAGTACAGCAATCATGCATGATATTACATCCTCCTTTTTCTATAACAGAATATTAATGTTTCTTATGGCCAGTGGAGGATAAACTGTTGGTACTGTTACTAACATCTACAAGAGAAGGCACTAGGCTTGCTTCTCCTGGACCTCTACCACATAGACAAAAACACTAAGGGGCTATGCATGTGGTACTGCTAGTACAAATATCTGGGAGAAGGTGCTTGGCTCACTCCTCACCAGGCAATATATACACTATATATACTTCCACTTCTCTTCTTTTGAGAGTTGGGTAAGGTCAAAAGTTAAGTTTGATTGGTGGCTTAATTTGCCTTCCATATCTGGTTTGGGTCACTGATGCACTATCTTTGATTGGGTTTGGGCTATTGGTGGTATGGGGCAGGGTTATTATTTTGGGTGTGTTGATGTTGGATGATGCAGTAGGCAGTGTCTCATCTGCACAATGTAAGTCAGATGTTGGATTGCTCACTGGTGGAGTGGCAGTATCCCACCCACTTTACTGTCTGCTTTGTACAGGGGTGATGGCAAGGCATTTGATATGTGCTTCTGATTCCTCTGTAGGATGGTTCCAGCTTTGGTTGCAATCTGGGGCAAGCTGCTGGCATTATGATGGTGATAGTGCTCCACTGACTATCTGTTTTTTTTTTTTTTTTGGTAAGCCACATTGTCACCTGAGTCGATTGTGGGCTGAGGCTTGGCATATTTGTCATACTGCAATTTTCCTCTTCAGCAGGTATTTGTTGGTTGGAACCACCTGTTTCTGCAGGTTTTTTTCTGTGCAGGGTATGGTGGAGTGTAATTGGCAGCTCATCAGTAGCTGCACAGGATCAGCTTAGCTGTCTACAGGTGTATTCCTATATTCTAGGAGACCCAAATTTGTGTCATTTCCACCTTCACTTGCCTTGGTGAAGATGTTCTTGCATGTGTGAACAGCCCTTTCTAACAACCTGTTAGCCTGGTGGTAGATAGTGCTGGACATCTTGTGTTTTATACCCCAGTCCTCTACAAATTGTTTAAACTCTGAGGATGTGTATTGTGTTCCATTGTCTGACGTGATGGTTTGAGGAATGCCATGTTGGGAAAAATGCGTTTTGAGTTTGCTGATGACTTCATTGGATGTTAAGTTCCTCAGCCTGTCAACTTCAAAAAAAAACAGCTGTGGTAGTCAACTGTTATGAGGTATTTTCCTTTGTTCCAATCAAAAATGTCTGAGGCTACCTGCTGCCATGGTGCTAAGGAGAATCTGTGAGTTTATAAGAGGCTCTTTCTGATTGTTGTGGCTATGTTTCTGGAATGCCGGGCAGTTTTTTATTAGTACTTTGATGTTACTGTTCATCTTCGGCCAGTAAACAAGCATCTTGGCATGTTGCTTCGTCTTTTCCATACCAAGGTGGGAGATATAGACCTGCTTCAGGATGTTAGATTGCATCTTCAGGGGAGTAATGATTTTGTTGCCCTTGAATATGATGCCATTCATGTATGATAATTTGTGCTGAAGGTTCCAGTATGCAAGAAGATTTGTAGGACATTGCCTCAAAAGCCTCTTCAATTCCTCTTTGGAACTCATCCTGGGCAGATATGATGCCAAATGGCATCCATTTGAAATGGTATCTGCCAAAGATGGTGTTGAATCTGGTTAGATCTGTAGATTCATCATCTAAGTCTAGCAACCGATATCCTGATCTTGCATCCAACTTGCTCAAATACTTTACTCCATGGAGTTTGTATGTGACATCTTCCAGGGAGGGAATAGGGTAGAATGGTCTTCAGATTGATTTATTTAAATCAACAAGGTTGATGCACATTTGTAAACTACTGTCCTTATTTTCTTTGGTGACTATCAAATTAACCCAGTCAGTTGGTTTGGAGATTTTTTTTTCAATTATACCTTGTTCTTTCATGTGATTAAGTTTTGCTTCTAGTTTTCCTCAAAGTGGTAATGGGATTCTTCTTGCTAGGTATGCTGTAGGGACTGTGTTGTCCTTCAGGTGCATGTGGCACCCTGTACCGAGCTTTTCCTATTACTTGGAAAACGTCTTTGTAGCTGCTGACCATATCATCCACTTTTGTCCTGTCAAATACATGCATGTTGTTGCAAGTGTTTTCCTTAACTTTACTGACATTCAGGACACGTTTTACTATGTTCAGATCAATGCTTGACCAGAATCCAGGGTCTAGATTCCAGAATCCCAGAATCTAGATACCTGGGTTTAATAAACTAATAATCTGGTAGAACACTACATGGTGTCAGTAGATGGAAACAAAGCTACCAAGTATTGATTGGGATTCAGATTCCCTCAGTGATGAATGGAAACGCTTTGAACAACATGTGAAACTCATGTTTCTTCGACCCCTGTCTGGATAGATGTAAGAAAGCCAGTGTGCTTACCTCCTCATCTGGGCAGGGAGAAAAAGGGCGCCAGATATTTAGAACAGCATAGCACTCCCTTAAGAAACAAGCAACATAGACACTTACCTGCAGAAATTTCGTGAATATGCTGCACCTGTCACCAACAGTGTGTTTGCCCAATACTTATTCCAAAAACATGACCAATTTGAAGGAGAAAGCATAGAGAAATACATCACAGAAGTGAAAATCTTGGTAAAAGCTTGTAACTATACTAGTGCTGATGAAATGGTTCAAGACAAAATAAATAGTGGTGTCAAAGACCCAAAAATGAGAGAAAAACTTCTTCTGGAAGGTCACACCCTAACTTTGGTATTAGCTGTTAATAAATGCTGTTCTTACCAAACCACCCAGGCGCAGCTAAGAACATTTGAAGAACAATGACCACATTAAATAAAGAAAGAGATGGATGCTATCTAGAAGTACAAACATCCAGTCAGGAAATACAAAGATGCCTTGCATCATCTAGAAAAACTAAGGAGTGCTATTTATGTGGAGGCTCATGCTCACATAGCCACATTTGTCCTGCAAAGGGCACAACAAAGCTAAATCACATTGCACATGTGTGCAAAAGCAACAAATTAGTTAATGCTGTGACTGAATACAAGGAGAGGCCAACTGACAACAGTGATGAAGGTGACAATGTCTTCCTGTATGTCATAGAACACAAAACCAATATGGACAGAGATGAGGCTCTTATTACATTGGATGTAAACCACTCCCTACCTGTGAAATTCAAAGTTGACACAGGAGCACTAGCAAACATTTTACCTGCCAAGTATTTTGATGCCTGGTCACGTCTGCCATCACTGAAACAAAGTACCGAGAAACTCACTAGCTACTATGGATACAAAATCCCTGTCAGAGGCATAAGCCAGCTGAGCTACAAGCACAAATCAAGCAGAGCTGAAACCTTACCATTTTTTATTTTTGAAACTGACTCAGTGCCATTTCTTGGATCCCACTTCTGACACCATTTAGTGTTCTACCAGATTGTTAGTTTATTAACCCAAGCATCTAGAACAAAAAGCATGATAAGCAACTACAAGTATATACAGGCACTAGAAGCATAAGCACGACAATCATGCATGATGTTACAGGGTTGTTATTAGGCTAAGTCCAGTATACATTTTTGCTGGGAGCAGGAAGGGTGCTAGAGGGTCTGGGAAAGGGCTGAAAGATTTTTGTATCCTTAAACAGTTTGGAACCAAGGATATCAGCCTTTCATGAATCCTTTCTTTTTTTTACAGGATTTCAATAGAGATGATACTCTGACAGTAATTGGTAAAAATTTGACAGGATTCAATTATTTTGACAGGTTTCCTAGCTTATTTTAATATGTACCTTAGTGTTTTTTTTTTTTTAAACCTTTAGTCAATTTTGATCAACATTTACTTCAGATATTCAAGATAAAAAGTTAATTACTGTAGTTACCGTAAAATAACATTTTGGACAACAGGGAATGGAGCTCAAATTTCAAAACTTTGGTCCCTACAGCTACAACCAAAGAATATGGTCTCATTAATGATAACACAAGCATGTGAAATTGAAGTATTGGAAAAATCCAAAACAAGCTACCAATTTTTGTTTATTAATGAAGCCTCTCACCAGCTTTAATCATACTTTTTTCTGTTACTGAGTTTCTTATTGCCCAATTTTCAATGATGGCCTTTTCGAATTTGGATCTTCGTTTACTACCGAAAACTGGCTTGGATCTCAAGCAGAAAAAAAGCATCAATTTTAAAGTCTCCAACTTCCAAAACTTGATTAAAACAAAATACATAGATTCCTTCCCTGAGAAAAAAGTAAAAACATGTTCTAATGACAAACCATATATTACAAGCCAATTGAAAAAGCTAATTAGAATTAAAATGAATCTACTTAAGAATGGTAAAGCATTCAAAGCTAATTCACTGCATAAACATATAAAAAAAAAGAAATACGCAAATCTGCTTCTTCATATTACAAAAGTAAAGCCAAGGATTTATTTTCTACAAAGCCAAGACAATGGTATAAAAGAATAAAAAAAAAATTGTGGGAAAGCACATAATAACATAGATTTCCATTTCCAAGAAGACCCCTCAGTTACAGCCGCTGATTTGAACAAATTACTTTCCTCCATAGTTCAGAGCCTCCCTCCCCTCTCTTTTGACACTCCTTATGATTTATGCTCTCTCAATTTTCCCATTATTTCGCCCTCGGATTTGGAGCGAAAATTAAGAACATTAAAAAAGTGCATTACTTGTCAACTAGACATCAAAAGACAAAGTAGAAGCAGTCGAAGCAAAAGACAAACTGAAACGACGTGGATAAAATCTAAAATAATCTATAAAACCTAAGATTAAAAAAATGAAAAACTAAGAAATAAAAAAAATATCTATATGCACAATCAATGCTACTATGATTGAGCACCACAGAAGTTAGTTAGGCTTACTTCAATGAGAACACTGAAGCAACTGGATAAAATTTGCTTTAAATTTTTCCCTGAGATATTGCACGGGGACCCTTTTGACAATCTGGTGGTATATATTTTCTTTTGATTTAGGTTTACATCCCATTCACATATCCCTGAAAGTTTTAACTTAGCCTAATCCTTAACTTCGTTCCTGAAGCGTTGTATCTGTGCCATTTTGACAACCTGAATGCACTTTAAACTCTTTTGATTGAATTCAATAGTAGTAGTAGTAGCGGCAGTAGTCACAGTCTGAGTAGTAGTAGTAGTAGTAGTAGTAGCACTCACAGTGTCAGTCACAAGTAGTCAAAGTTGCATCTGGTTGCAGTCACAGTTGCAGTTCCAAGTAGTCCCAATTGTAAGTAGCTGTTTCATTCACAGTCACACCTAGTTGTAATTGCAGTTCCAGGTGGTTGCGGTTGCATTAAGATGTAGTTGGAGTCGCAATCATAAGATGTCAAGATTTGCAATTAGGCTGTATTATCCAAATTTTTAACATCACTTCTTCAGTAATAGCAACATCACCTCTCTGGTATCATCTGTTGGCTTTAGGTTTAGCTTCACTGTTCATTGTAGCTTTGGTTCGTTTTTATTTTTGACTTCTTCATTTGTTGGAATTTCTGCTCTTTTTAACCTCGAAATATTTTTTTTCTTACTTTTTTTCTTATATTTTTTTGTCTGTTGGTATTCCATTAGGTTTTTTTTACCCATCAGCAATAATTTTTATTTTGGCCACTCCCTTGATAAACCTTTTTGCTTGTAGATTTATGTATGATACTTAGTATTCTTTAACAAAATTTGCCTGGGTTTGCCTCATTACTGCTTTGAGGACTGAAAGATTTCTCTGAATTTTGTTTAGGTGTGCTCTCTAAAGCTTTTGATTCGGTCTGCCACACTCAATAATGGCATTCTTTTACCCTACAAGCTGTAAATTCTTCTGTTAAATTTTCCTTTGGTCCTGGAACGCTAATTCATACGTTTGATCTTGTTTAAGAGAACTTTTATTGGGAATATACCCACTTGTTCTGGTGATTGATAAGGAGTTGTCCTGTCTTCATACCTTTTCAGTGTGTTTGTTTATTCGCACTTTCAATAAAATGTGTAGTTTGATGCATGGCAATGTTCTCTTTGGCTATTTTCTAATGTTTAAATTTTTATTGCTTCCATTATTTCAGCTCAAACACCCACCATCAGCAGGTTTTTATTTCTAAGTTTATATTTTATTTGTTTTTTTGTTTTTAATGATTCTTCCTTGCTCTCAACCAATTGAGGTCAGAGTTTGATATTAAGGTGTTGTTAAATTTTTACTCCTAAAAAGAATAATATCTTTATTTATTTTTAATTGTTTGTAGGATTCAGTATTGGTAGAATTCCAAAATGACTGAGCGAAGAGTCACTCGAAACGCTTGGTCTCGCAATAAAAGTTGCCTTGCTTTAAAAAGGGATTTTGAAGAAGAGTCTACATCCGAAGAAGAAATTGAAATTGATTTAAGTGAATGCATAGAAGAAGTAAAAGCTAAGAAGAGATGTGAAACAAATGAACAGGAAACGATGATTGAAAATGAGTATGTTTCTACAGTTATTGCTGCTTCTTCTGCTGACGAGGAGACTGAGAAAGATCCTAAAAGCACAGAAGAAAACAAAAAGACGATGATGTGGATGTCGGACATTTTCTGGCAACACCAGTTGGGACTTGTGACCCAAAAAGCATTTGGATGTCTCGGCAAGTTGGAAGGCCGAAATCTAGCCGATATATTAACAATCCAGCTAGAAGAAGGCTTCAGGAATTACAACGAGTTGTGAAACTGAAGGAAAAAAGGAGAATCTCAGAAGCCAAAAAAAGAGTTACTGTAGTCTGTTTGAGATAATGAACATCTGCCTTTTATTACTTTTAAAAAACTGCGCGCATAGACAAAAAATATGAAAGACAAGTATTTACAAAAATATCAGCTGTTACTAGCACAAAGAATAGCTCTTTTTTTTAGTTTTTTAAGAGTTTTTTTGGCACAAAATGATTTTGATATTTCTTTTTCTACATCTATGGAAACCTCTTGTAACTCGAATTACTCAACATGAATCAACTACTACTTCTGCCAACTCATCACAGCGTTAAAAAGATTTTGGTTGACAGAGTGGTGAACACCGGTCCTCTTCCTCAACCTCCTCAAATCGTTGAGGTTAGGTCAGCTGTTACTTAAAAGTAAAAAGTTTACTTTTATTTAAAAGTAAATAAAAACTTTTACTTAAAAGTAAAAGTTTACTTAAAAGTAAAAGTATTTTAAGTCTTACTTGGGTTTTGCTCATCGACATTTTCAGTGCTTCGCATTACAGATGTTATATTTTTGATCCAAAAAGAAGATCAGGTATAGTGTATCATCAAAACATCATTACCTGAAATTTTTCCAAGAAAGGAGGGGGGTCACAAATTCAAAATAGTTGCAATTTCCCCCAAGAAGAGTAAGGGTGTTGGTAAACCTCAATTTTAGGTACTCCTATGTTCCACTTAATGGCAAATAAAAAATAAAAGAAACTGATAAATTCACCAAAAAAAAAAAATAGACGTTTTTTGCTAGAAAAACAAACAACGAGCCTTTTTCAGACACCTGCACCCTTTGCCTTTTCTCGTGTTTGCAAGTATGATTACTGTATGCTCAAGACTTAAATTTTAAATTAAAAAGAAGAAAACGAACAACTTCTGATTACTTTTTTAGGTAGCCTATGAGAATCTTCTCGAATATCAGCGGGATTCCACAACGTTTGTGAATTTAACAGATTACCACTAAGAGTATCAAACAAAAAAAAACGCAGAATTTCTGGTAAAACCTCGGAAAGCTCTGGAAAATTGTCGAAAATGTTGGGAAGATGCGAAAAAAAATCCTGTGAAATCTTGGTAAAACTCTGTAAGCAGTTTGCTCGCCCTTTTGCCACAACCTGTTTTTTTTTTTCTGTCTTATGGCAGTTTCAGACGCGCTAGTAAAGTGGTCTCTCAGCCAGTAAAAACAGTTGCTTGGCCTGGTAAACATGACTGTTGATAGATTTGTCAGTAGAAAACATTAGTCTAACTGGCTTTATCTGTCCTCTCTTATACCTGCATTTAAACCCTTATGTTATTATGCATTATTATGTTATTATTATTTATTATTTGTTATTATGTTATTATGCACAATACCAGTACATTCTATTACAGAAATGTTATTTGATATAAATCTGTCTTAACAAAAAAATGTTTTTATCTGTAAATTTTTTCTCGAGAACGCACTATGATTTTTTTTTTTTGGTTTTGAAGATTGGCATACCGCCATTTTCCGGTGTCAAGAATGATCTAGATGGTTCACAAACTTTGGGAAAATTCTTTTAGGGATGTCATTGTTGTCAGGTTTGGTGAAAGAGGTTAAAAAACTGTTTTTTTTTTTCATCAGGCGAAGCTCGTTCCTCTGGTACTAAATATTGTCGAACTAACCCTAACGCGCTGATGACAAGTAGAATAAGATTTGTAGGGAGAGTTCCGTGCTCCCCTTCGATCTGCTCTCTCTGCCCGAACAATAGAAATTGTATCTCCAAACCCAAATCCACCATACTTTCGCTTTTTTGTTGAAGCAACGTATTCGAATATTTAATTGTTTCAGTGCTCCCAAAATAGGTACGTAAATAAATTATTTCACATCTTATTTTCACTTCAGGGCAAAGTGGATGAACTAGGTGTTGAAGCCGGCACTGAAAAGCTTACTAGAAAAGGAGAATTTCGTTCAAAAGTGGAACTGACCAAGTATTATAGGAATGATGTGTGTACTTTTGAAGAAGTCACAGCAATACTTCAGAGAATTGAAGATGAGCATGGTGTCAAATTCAACAAAGTTGGACATTCAACAAGCTTTAAATCAACGCTTGAAGAATATGTTTGAAAAATACGGTGTGATATACTTACCCTTTTCCTCTTCTAAGTTACAGTACTCTATTCTTCAAATAAAAAAAAAAAAAACAACAACAATACCATCTGCAAATGACAAGTTTTTATTGTATTTCAAAGCTACTAATAAGATGTATAGAAAACAACACTTTTTTTTCGCATGCTCACCAATGGTCTGCTGTTGCGCAGGTACCGATCTCCCGATTCGATGCCTTCGGCTGGGAGTGCAATGCGTGGTTTGGGGCAAATCATCCAACGCTTCCCGTATAGAAAACGGTTCTAGGCGTTTTACCCCCCCCCTCCCTCGAAAATATCCCCCGTGAATATTAAGGCTTTCCAATTTGACAATTTTATTTGAGTTTTATTTTTTTATTTCCGTATGGGGAATGAATTTTGGTACTTGTGTATTATGCACCACTCACTCAAATTTATGCTGTGTAAAATTCGAGAAGACACCATTTTTTTTTTTTTTCGTTACTTTAGAAATAAATTTGGGCTATAGATTTGCATATTAAGGCGGGGGGGGGGGGTACAATCATTCTGCATATCAGATAGATAGACAGAGAAGTGCATTTTAAAGTTAAACATATGGCCATGAACATAGTAAAATGACATAAATAAAAGGCACAAATAACATAAACTATTATCAGCAATCATCATAAAACACTTAAATGAAACACAACATTAACCTAATAATAGCAC
This sequence comes from Artemia sinica, assembly GCA_027921565.1. Classification (NCBI taxonomy): domain Eukaryota; kingdom Metazoa; phylum Arthropoda; class Branchiopoda; order Anostraca; family Artemiidae; genus Artemia; species Artemia sinica. The sequence continues at coordinate 106,945 of JAPEVW010000225.1, read as the reverse complement.
TTAATACTTGGAAAATCGGTCATTGAAAAAAAAAAAAACATTTAACGCTTGGAAAAACACTTAAATGGAACATTACATTTACTTTATACTGGGATTTTTTTTTTTTTTTTTTTTTTTTTTTTTTTTTTTTTTTTTTTTTTTTTTTTTTTTTTTTTTTTTTTTTTTTTTTTTAGCAAAATTTCCAGATACCTCGCTATTCTTGTGTAATTTTTTTAGTGGCCATACATAGTAGCAATTGTTTTCTGACCTCAAACTGTCCAAATACTTTACCCCCCCCCCCCTTATATGCAAAATATATAGCCCAAATTATATATTTCCCTTCTATTCTGTCACTTGTCTTTATCTTTTCTCATGCTAAGATGAAAGAAACTAACGAAGAAACCGGTTTGTTCTCGAGTTTTTACACACCGCATAAACTTGAGTGAGTGGCGCATAATACACAAGTACCGAAATTCCTTCCTCCTACGGCAATAAAAAAAAAAAAAAATTCTCAAATTTGGAAAGCCTTATTTTCCACGGGGGGGGGGGGGGGTATTTTCGCGGGGAAGGCGTCATAACATCTAACCGTCAGGAACACTAACGTCATTTCGTCTACAAAATCGGTCATAACATCGACAAAAAAATCCGTGTGAACCACTAACCATAACATTTAAAATTTTAAAACTTTAGTTTTTTGGGGTTTAGGGGGGAAAAGGTACCTAGGTTAGGTTAGGCTACGTATTTAATAACTTGTTACTATTATATAAACTTATAAATTTTTGTAGATGTTATGACGGTTAGTGGTTCTGAAGGATTTTCCTTTTAGATGTTATGACGTTTAGTGCTTGTGACGGTTAGTCAAAATGGTAGCACTCCTTTTCCGCGGGGGGGGGGGGGTAAACGCCGGCCATATATATATATATATATATATATATATATATATATATATATATATATATATATTATATATATATATATATATTATATATATATATATATATATATATATATATATATATATATATATATATATATATATATATATATATATATATATATATATATATATATATATATATATATATATATATATATATATATATATATATATATATATATATATATATATATATATATATATATATATATATATAATGGCAGTTTTTAAATATGGCACCATCCCATAAAATAGGAGAGGCTGCCAAATATGGTGCTGCTAGCTCAAAATCAATTTTTGCAGGAATTTGAATTCGTTTAACACCTACATATCATTAACTTTTGTAAACTAACAGCTAGCAGTATATTAGTGGCATAATCGCCGTGCAAAAGCTCAATAATCATAGTTGCAGCAGTAGCTGTAACCTAGTATAGGACGAACCACGGCCCATAGTAACCAAAATTGAAAAATGCGTTTTTAAAAGTTGACTAGTGAGAAAAGATTGCCATTTTTAGCTGATTTTTGGAATGGTAACTATTATCTCGATTAGTCTTAATAGTAAAATCTTATTTCGAAAACAAATTTATGGAAATTTTGAGAAATAGCCTAAAACCTCTAAAAAATTGTGCTGGATCGAAACGAAAAGTACACGATTGGGATCGCCATGGCCAAAAACCCTATACAGGAAACTTCAATTCCCGTGGCTTGAACAACAATGAAAATCGAATGAACAGAAATTATGTATATGGGGGAGGATAGTCCCCTCCTCAGTTCCTTGCTCTTTACGCTAAAATTTGACTTTTGTCTCAATCCTTTAAGAACGGCTCCTGGAACACAAGGGTGGTTTATTTGGAACATGAAGCTTCTTAAAGTACAAAAAAAATTAAGCGTAACGACTGAGGGATTGAGGAGAGGGTAGTCCCCCTCATGTACGGAGTAGTATCTGCTCGTTTTAAGTTTTAATGTTGCTTCTTACTTTCAGTTCAATAAACTTGTTTTTTTTATATTTAATTTAACCAGAACGGGCTATTTCAGCAACCAAGCCTAAAGATTTCTGAAACTTGCATGGCAAGTGATAGCAAATAGTTTCTTTTGAAATCAAAAAGGATTATTTCGTATATAACGCTATTCACCAAATAGCAGGAGGCAGCACCTTGTATTGTGCATCGAATTCAAACGCGTTTTTTTCAGAGAATGAGTTTTCAATTGGATGGCAATATTATCATAACTGTCAGTATCAGCATAATTGTGCTGCAAAACTAAATAATAATTAAACGTTTTTATCTTTAAAATCTTTATGTTTTTATAATTAAAAGTTTAATACTCAACGTTTATTACCTTCAAGCAGTAAAAGTATTGCTTTGGAACTACTCCTGGTAGCCTTGTTGCTGGATAGTTGTTCTGTTACGTCACAATTTTTATACAATCTTAAAAGGCATCCTTTTGAACAGTTTCCTGCGGGGAAGTTTTGACTTGGGAGTTTGTCCATAAAATAAACACGTCAGGTGTACGTTTTAAAATGGTGCTTATTCCTTTTATTGTGTATGTTTCCTAACGTCTTCAAAACAGGCAAGGGTTTACTTGATTTGCATGCAAATTTAATTATTGGCACATTTTAGCTGAAGTAAACTCTTCAGCCGAAGTTTTCAGCTGAAGTTTTTTTTTTGGCTCGCTTTTTCTCTTTATTAGCCTTTTCAGGCAAAGCTGGCCAAATGACGTCAAAATGGGTAGCTAATTGGGTTGGCTTTATATGGAGTCAACTTTGTCCAACTCCACTTAAGCAAACACGACTATGTCGTCGACTCTCTTGACGTCACCCTCGTTGTTTCACCAGAAAAAAAGGCGGACGAAAAGGCAGTATCAGCATTTTGAGTGCACAGCATGGATTACGCCTGCCAAATCCATAGCAGCTTCAAATATGAGTTTAAACTGTTCTATGGGTCGTTCACGATCGAAACTATTAGAAATAATTCCGTTAAATTAAAAAAAAAAATGTTAATATAAGTATTTGTTTTGTATACTAGAAAATTGGTAAAAGCTCAGAATGATGTATATAAAAAGAGGATTTACACACACATTAAGGAATAATATAAAAATATACAGAAATTTATACAGATTTAAAAATAATTGCATGTAAAAATATTCGGTCGAATGTCAGCCCAAGCCATCATCAAATGAAAACCAAAGTAATTTGAGAAGTGAAACTTGGGCAGGGTCTTTTTGTAACAAAATCTCGATGGAGTATCTATGGGAACGTTTTGATGAATTTCTACCTATCATCTTCAATTAGAAAACCTGAGTGACACGAAATAAGGTACCTCTAGAATAATTGTTGATGTATAAGAAGGGCATAAAAATGCCCAACCCCCCTCCCCGTAAGGATTTGACATTTGTGCCTCTATGATGTGAAAAGTACCAACCTTGCAAAACAAAGAAAATTACATTTATCTACTGCTGCTAATCCTATGGCTACTACTAATCCTATGGCTACATGCTAAAACTATGGCTACTACTACTACTTCTGCGGCTACTACTACAACTGAGGCTGAGGATATTAAGGGTAAACTTTTCAGGAATATTTTGGGGGATGTTGAACTAAATCAAAACATACTGTATTGGCCATTGACCCGCTTGGGGTTTCCAGATTTATTTCTTTGTTTTGTCATGGCTATCCAGATCGACTTTAAATCTTTTATTTATTTTTCTGGATAAAATTTTTAGTGGATGCTGGGGTGTGCCATGAACAAAGTGAAAACGATATTATATGCACACGGGTTGTCAAAAGGGCGTTTTCAGCAATCTTAGGAACGGCCGAGGGTATTAAATTGAACTCTCCCGGCTACTACTACTAAAACTACTAATTATGCTACTACTAATACTATAACTGCGACTATTTTGACTGGGACTGGTTGCGTTTGTGACTTCTTGCAACTACAAAAACTGAGACAGAAACTTTAACTGCTTGTGACTACTTGGAACTGCTATTGCAACTTCTTGTGACTTTAACTGCTACAACTACTTGCGTCTGCAGCAACTTACGACAGTGACTGCAACTTTATTGTGAATACTTGCAACAGTGGCTGTGACTACTTGTGACTGTGATTATCTGTGACTGTTATTGCAACTAATTGGAACTGCAACTGCGGCTACAAGCAGTTATGACTACTTGCAACTGAAACTGCTTGTGACTGCTACTTCTGCTACTACGGCTAATACTACCGTTACTACTGCCACTACTGCTGTTGAACTAAATGAAAATATCTTAAGTATATCCAGGTTGCCAAAATAGCACATATGCAATATCTAAAGAATGGAATAGGGAACGGTGTTGAGTTGGAACTTTCAGGTAAAGTTGAGGGGGATGTAAAATTAAATGAGTATAAACTATGTGTATCTAAGTCGCTAAAAGGGTGCCTGTGTAATATTCCAGGGAAAACTTAAGGCATTACGTTGGACCTTCAGTGTTTTTTTTTAGGGATGTTAAACCTAAAAGGGTTAATTCTAGGTGAATTAACCCCATTACTGGGATTACGAATTTCTCAAGAAAGCCATTCTCATCAAAATTCTAGTCGACGAAAATGCATTTTACAAGGAAAAAAAAATTGTATTTTTCTTGTCTTTGTGTCTATCTCGAAGATCTGTGTATCCTACTTCCTTTTTTTAAGTGTATGATGTCCAAATTTGATAGAGTTCATAAATATTTTTTTGTTATTTTTATTGTGAAAATTAAAAAAAACACCCCCCCCCCCCCCCCCCCGAATGATATATCTATAGTGTATTTGCCAAAGTTTTTGTTGTTTTTTTACAGTTTTTATTTTATTATTAGGTGATAAAATATGTCAAAGGCAAAGATTAGTCTATCAGTCGAGTACTGCATTTCCAATAAAATACTTCGGCAACCCTTATTTGGTACTTGAAGAAAGCATACATCTGTGTGAGTACGGCATGGGGAGAAAATACAAGGCCGAACCTAAGGTGAGATCAATCAGTTTGGAAACTTTTTTTGTATTGCTAAATAAATGGCTATCATATTCATTCAAAAAAATAAAGCCAACCATCTTGTTGTGTCATCATACGTGATGACGTATATTTTGGGTACTTGTTAAATATCCCGACCAGACTCAAAAAGTTTGATCTGTTTAAAACCGGCTTCTTTGTTTGCATTTGGAGATATTTAGCTTAGGCTCAGTGAGGTAAACTACTATATAGGTATAGTTTAGTCAAATATTTAATATATAGGCTAGAGCTGGTATTTTGGTTAGGTTAGGTATTCAATATAATGCGTTCTTTGCGGCCTGCTTTTCATAATTTTTTGTTTAAATTTCCATAATTTTGTTACTTAAGTGTTATATTTTCATCATATTTTAGTATACTTCATTATGATTAACCTAACTTCATTTCTTAAGTCTGGTCGGACTTAATTTAACAAGTACCATTTTTTGCATAACAGGATTGCACAAGACCAACTTAAGTGTAATTTCGTATCCAGCTTCAAGACCATACCTGGAGGGGCCAGGGGGAGAGCTCTTAAATGTGAAATGCTATGCAAAATTCGTATGTATGCGGGTAATGCCTAAAATATGGTTTGATCCTACTCTACAGGGCTAAAATGAAAAAAAGGGTTTAGATGTTTAGGGTCACGTTATACGTATGAAGCATAATAGTTTGCTAAAAATTTTGCCTCCTGGGGTCAAACCACAAGTAATGCCATCCTCTAATGGAATAAAAAGAGTTCATAAAAAATGTTTTAAGGGAAACCACAAGTTCATGAGAGAGAGTAGAGAGTGAAGCGTTGAGGATTGTTCACAGTTGTGATGGTATAACGACGCTTCTTTTTGGTACAAGTTGTTAGTGGTGCTGCTAGTACTGTGATCAGACGCTTTCTGTTTTATTAGTAGTAATGCCTAAACAGAATGTTTCATTTTTGAAGCCCTTTTCTCTCCCCCGAGTCAAAGTTGAATTTCCAAGTTATAACCCTTATTTTCCTGCTACTATATATGCAATAAAGAAAGATTTAACGGAAATGAGAAATTCCTGGGAGGCTGTAAAGAGGTTTTGAATATATTGGGATGAAGGAGGAGCGTGCGTAACTGTGTTGGCCTTAGGTGGCTTGGTGCTGCGGTGAGTTGTTGTTAGTAGTATATATGCAATGAGCTATTAAAAAAATAATAAATTCAATGTACAATCAAATTTAAATTGAATCAGACAAGATAATATTGACTTTAATAGGGTCTTGAGACTATTCCGTTTTTGACTGATTTATTCTAAAATCATTAATCTGCATACAATAGAGCTTATTGCTGCTAATATTGGCAGGTTTGCCACTGTAAAGGGCTCTGATACAGGGGCGGATCCAGGATTTTTTTTTTTTTGGGGGGGGGGGGGGGGCGCAAAATAGGTTGATCCGATAACCTTGCGTTAGGAGTAAGTTTAATTAACGAAAACTTGCGTTAATTAAGTAAATTACGCTACTCTAGACTATGTGTGGGGGGGGGGCGCCCCCTCACCTCCTGGATCCACCACTGCTCTGATAGGTTGGAAGCGATGCATTGCGATCACTTTCAACCAACCAGAGGCCTTTTCCAACGACAAGCCTCCGAAAAGTAATTGTAAATTATATCGTGGGGCTATAAGCTAAGCATAATCAATCAGCAGCAAGTATGTACGTTCCATCTGTTAAAAAAAATTTTTGTAAAATTAGATAACGTACATAATTTTTGTTTTATAGAGGTAAGATATTCTTCGACTACCTTCTTTCTGAGGGAGGCAAAGTGTCAGTATAAAGAAGCTGATTCTTCTTTTTACCATTTTCGTCACACATTTTCGTCACGCTTTCCTCATTTTCGTCACATTTTCGTCACGCTCTCCTCATTTTCGTCACACACATTTTGCTGTTAGACCCTCGAAATATCAGAGTTAAATCCAAAACCATTATGAACTAAGTCTTGGCGTTCTTGCAATTAGTTATCTAGTTTTTTCCTTTGTTTGGGTTGATGCTAGTGTATCGCTTCTAAAAAGAGTCTATCGGTCGACTAATATAAGTATAAGTAAAAAACCTACGCTCGATCTAATAATATTCTTCAAAAACCTCTAGTCAGGTCAGAATTGGAGCTATTTTTTTAAATTCATCATGAAACGCAAGGTCGCTATATTCCTATTTGTTTGTTTAAATAGCTATGAGAATACTCAAAAAGTGAGCGCCAAATAATGCTACTTTTATAATCACCAAAAAAACTTTAAAAGGGGGCTGTGATAATTAAAATTGTGACAAATTCCATTTCTGTAACTTTTCAGGAGAGCCAAAAAACGGAAAAAAAAAGTTTGTCGACTATGGTCACTCCGAAAGGTGAGGCTAATGGAACATAGTCTAAACCAAATTTTTATGCTCGTTTCAGTAGTATATTCCATTTTATGACGTATGTCTCCTTTGTTCTTCATAAAATAAAAGGAGACGCATGCCAGGTCTTCATGTTCCAGCTCCATAAAATAATCCTATTCTGTCATTCTGAATTGTAACAAGACCTGATAAAAAGAGACATACGCCACTTAGGGGCTTATATCTCTTTTTAACCTTCGTAACGGTACGTGATAGGACAGTTTTGACGCACCATTCGATTCCTCGTCCTTAGTTTACCCATGACATAGCTCATTTTCGACCAAAATGGCATATATCTTTTTTTCTTTTTTTTTTTTTTTTTTTTTTAAATAATAAGGGTTTATTCATCAACCAAAAATAACAAAATCCAGAAGCTAAGCTTGTAAAGGAGATCACTACCCCAACTAGGCCTAAAAAAAAAAAAAAAAAAAAAAAAATAAAAAAAAAAAAAAAAACCTATCACATAAATATAACTAATAAGCGACTATACCACCCCTACTCAATAAAATCTCTTCAATTCTCAATATTCAACATATTAATCCTTGTCCTACTCTCCATCCATCAATCCATCAAAGACCTATGGAAAAATTAATCTCATAAAAAACATAAAAATATAATAATAAAAAGTCCTTAAAATGAAAATCCGTCAAAAAAACACAAAATCAAAAAACAAAAACATTAGCAAACTAAAGGCAAAAGAGACTGGAGAACTGACTCACTCACTCCCATATACCCTATAACAATGTTCTTTTAACGGACTTCTAAATTCAGAAACATCCGTCACTTCTTTATCCCTTCTGGCAGACTATTCCAAGCACGAGGGCTAACATGGCGGATACAAAAACATTGACCTAGTTGTCACAGGCTTAGGTAGTCTGAATTCATTCGAAAGTCTTAATTTATAAGAATGAAAACTAGAAACAGGCAGAAAAAAAATCTTGAAAGCAAATTGGTAGCATTTTATTCTGATGTTTAAACATAAAAAGAGCATTATAAAACTTAATCAATCCAAATAGCGGAACAATATGTAGTTCAGCATACCTTGCTCTAACCGAGGAACGCTTATCATCTCCAGTAAGTACTCTTACAGCTTTATTCTGTAATATTCTAATCTGCGATAAATGACCCACAAACGTTGAAGACCAAGCCCAATATACAATAAATCAAATACGGATGAATAAGGGAGAAATAAAGCATTCTGAGAACCGGTCTAGGGAAAGTACGCTTTAGCTTCCTTATAATTCCCAAATTTCGGGCAACTCTAGCTGCAATTTGATTAATATGGTCTTTGAAACTCAAGCACTCATCAACTATCACTCCAAGAAACTTCACTGCTCTGACACGTTCTATAGCATTCCATCAAGTTCTAGTTTCCCTATCCAGGGATAGTAATTTACACTTCTCCCGTAAATCACAAATTGACTTTTCTTATCACACTTTTAATTATCACAGCCGAAATGTACTAACGACAAACGACGCGATGGAGTTTGCAAATTTCTTCGAACGGCAATTGACTGCTTTTACTTTAGATTACAATGTATTTATTTACTACAATAGTCGGAGTTAACATAAGCATGTCAATGTTAAAAAAAAAAAGATAAAGCCAAGCAAGGTTGAAGAAAAAAGTGAAATTGCAACAACCAAAATATAAAGTAGCAAATGCTGCTTCAAGGTCAAAAGATAAAAATGAGTCATAAACTGAATTTATGCAAGAATAAATGTATAGAATTTATAATTTGTTCTGATACCTGGTAAGTCAGCTGGTTGGTACGGAAGACAGGAGAATAGATCGGTGTTTCTGGTTTGTTAAAATCTCTTTTCCGAATTTCTTTATTACGAAGTATGTTTAGAAATTAGTTCCTTTTTTAAATGACAAAAAGTACAAATTAAGCAACGAAATTTGTTTTACACAAAATTAACTTTTTGTACACCCTATTCATAGTTTTGTAGCCGCCGACGTTGTCAACCATGCGATAGCATTTTCTTTCAGCTCTTCGTCGCTGTTGAAGCTTTTACGAGGATGACAATTCATTTTGGTTGCAGATAGTCATGAGGGATGAAACTTGGGCTGCACATGATACCCCCTGAAGTCAACAGTAATCGAAAGGTGTCACCACTTCGTCGTCAGCAAAAGTCAAATCCAAGCAAATCTTAACACCTCGAAAAGCCGTTTTCATACTGTTTTGGGATAGACAAGACATTTAATGGATGGAATTTTTGCCACAAGGGGGAATATTCAATAAAGAAGTTTATTACGAGACGCTTAAAAAATTGCGCCAAAGCGCCGAGGAATGCACACAAATGGCACGGTTTTCACTACACGACTGCAATTGTGGCAAAACATCTCCTACAGGACTTTTGTTGTGATTTGTTTAACAATCCTCCGTACAGCCTCAACCCCGATTTTAGTGACTGTCATCTGTTTTCTCCATTTGAAGTCTTTTCTTGGCGGCCAGCGCTTCACCTGCGATAAAGATCTGTAAGAAAATGCTACCACATGTTTGACAACACAGGTAGTGACATTCTATGAATAGGGTATATAAAAAAAAACTCGTACCACGCTAAGATAAATGCCTTGAAAACCGCGGTAGTTATTTCAAAAATAGTGTAAGGATTGTAACTTTTGTAAAGTAAATTTCGTTACTTTATTTATGCTTTTTTTGTATTATTATAATTATTATTAAAAGTAACTCTATCATGGTTTATCACATTCTCAAAATATTCTGCCCATCTCGCTTTAACTTTTTCCTTCTCACTAATTGTGGCCCCGTTCCTATCTTTAGCTGAGGCAAGTCAACATTAACTATTCCTTCTCGTTTTGTTAACATGCCATACAATATTTTACTATTATGCCGTCTGGCTCCATCTTCCAGGTCTTCGACGATTTTATCCATGGTGCACTGCACACCTCCTTAATTCACATTTCAATGCTTTCTCCACTTTCTTTGCGTTCTTCTTATTTTCATATGATCTATTACTCAGATAATTCTTGTCCAAGCCCCTTCTCCTCTCTTTTAAACAAAGTATTTTCACTAATATTCCTATCTGCGTTTCTAACTTTCTTCCCTAAGATATTATCAGCGACTTTACAAACTCCTGGAAAGTTTCTGGTACTGGAACTGTTCCTGGAAAGTTTCTCTCAAATTCTCATACTGAACTCTACCAACGTCATAACTTTCCCCGAAAATATACGTAAATTTTTTACATTCAAGTATTAAATAAAACATTTGTTAAGCTTCATATGTCATTTATTTTATCTTTTTACAGGCCAAGGTAGTTGAAGGTGCTGAAGTAAAACCCTCTTCTAAATCAAAGAAGCGATCCTGTACTGCAGAGGTCTGCATAAGGAAACTATTAGTATTCCGGAAGATACATATCCCAGAGAATACAGAATATCAAAGAAATTTGGCCTCGAAAAGATTACGAGACATACTGAAAGGTTGGGCTAAACTTGGTAAAAAGTAAGTACTTGCATATAATCAAGGTCAAATAAAGTTTAAGATCAAAAGCAAAGGGTTAAACAGTTTAGTACGTAAAACAGGTTGAACAAACTTAAGGTTCCTATGACTCACTGCAGCACCAAACCGCCTGAGGCCAACACAGCTACGCAAGCTCCTCCTCCATACAAATCTGTTCAAAGTCTCCCTATTTACACCCTCCCAAAAAGTTACCATTTTCCTTGCGACCTCCTCTCACCCCATTCGGGAACGCCTTGCTTTTGTTAAGACACGCAGAGTGTGTCTTAGCCACGCCAAGGTTGGCATCAAAATATATTTTTTTGTCTTAAAAAAAATTTAATGTTTATAGGGTGGAGGAGCTCTAACTATGGGGAAGATTTTAAAATATCAAGTACATTTACGATGTACGCAATTTTTCATTAGTTCTTCATATGGGCGTTGTTTCTTAATCATCAGTGATAAAAAATTGACTAGAATTTCTCAATTTTAGAAACACTTTTGTAAAGTTTTTTAATTGGGACACATTTAATTACAAAGTTTTATTCGGGTAAAAATATTTCTAATTTTAATCAGGTCATTTTTGTCGTTCTAAATTTATTAAAGGGATTTCTAATGTAAATTTATAAGATTAAAGAATGTTTTTCAAACCTTTATAATAGTTAAAGATTATGGCAAACTTATTTGGTAGATGTTTTCCAGAGGAATTGTCTAGGGATATTCTTGGTTACCGGCCTGACTGGCTGTATTTCAAACAGTAAGGTGTACGAAAAATATGGCTCTATCCCGCTTTCTATGGCTATAATGATAGTTTATCTCATCGCTTTCTAGGGCTATCTATATCATAGGCAGCGCGCTAGCGCTGCCTAAGTAAAGAACGATGTGGGCACAATGTGTTTTTTTTTTCTCCATACCCGGGCATTTCGTATCGAAGGAGTTGTCGTAGAAAGTTCGAAAAGGGCTCATTCGATTGCAAATTGGAGAGGCTAGTGCCCTTTTTGATAGTCGAAAGTGATTGAAAGGCAACTAGCCCCTTCCCCCCCCCCCCCCCCGAACGATGTGGGCACAATGTGTTGTTTTTTTTTTTTTTTTTCTCCATACCCGGGCACTTCGTATCGAAGGAGTTGTCGTAGAAAGTTCGAAAAGGGCTCATTCGATTGCAAATTGGAGTGGCTAGTGCCTTTTTTAATAGTCGAAAAGTGATTGGAGGGCATCTAGCCCCCCCACGCCCATCATTCCCCCAAACACATCCAATCAACATTTTGAGATAGCCATTTTGTTCAGCGTAGTTGATTTCCAGATAGAAAATATCTTTTTGAGGAGGACACTCCCCCACAACCCTCGGGGCAAGGGTTTTAAGTTATGCCCTGGGGAAATATAAGGTTTTTATAGAAGGTGTTGTCGTAGAAACTTCAAAAAAGGCTCATTCGATTGGAAATTCAAATTTGCTAGTGCCCTTTTTAATAGTCGAAAGTTATTGGAGGGCAACTAGCCCCCCATCCCACGCCCATCATTCCCCCAAACACATCCAATCAAAATTTTGAGATAGCCATTTTGTTCAGCGTAATTGATTTCCAGATAGAAAATATCTTTTTTGAGGAGGACACTCCCCCACAACCCTCGGGGCAAGGTTTTTAAGTTATGCCCTGGGGGCATATAAGGTTTTTATAGAAGGCGTTGTCGTAGAAACTTCAAAAAAGGCTCATTCGATTGGAAATTCAAACGGCTAGTGCCCGTTTTAAATAGTCGAAAGTGATTGGAGGGCAACTAATCCCCCCCCCGCGCCCATCATTCCCCAAAACACATCCAATCAAAATTTTGACATAGCTATTTTGTTCAGCGTAGTTGATTTCCACATAGAAAATATATTTTTGAGGAGGACACTCCCCCATAACCCTCGGGGCAAGGTTTTTTTTAAGTTATGCCCTGGGGGCATATAAGGTTTTTATAGAAGGCGTTGTCGTAGAAACTTCAAAAAAGGCTCATTCAATTGGAAACTCAAAGGGCTAGTGCCCGTTTTAATACTCGAAAGTGATTCAAGGGCAACTAATCCCCCCCCCCCCCGCCCATCATTCCCCAAACACATCCAATCAAAATTTTGACATAGCCATTTTGTTCAGCGTAGTTGATTTCCAGATAGAAAAATATCTTTTTGAGGAGGACACAAAAAAGGCTCATTCGATTGGAAACTCAAAGGGCTAGTGCCCTATCTAATAGTCGAAAGTGATTGGAGGGCAACTAGCCCCCCCCCCCTCCCCCACGTCCATCATTCTCCCAAACACATCCAATCAAAATTATGAGATAGCCATTTTGTTCAGCGTAGTTGATTTCCAGATAGAAAATATCTTTTTGAGGAGGACACTCCCCCACAACCCTCGGGCAAGGTTTTAAGTTATGCCCTGGGGGCATATAAGGTTTTTATAGAAGGTGCCGTCGTAGAAACTTCAAAAAAGGCTCATTCGATTGGAAATTCAAAGGGCTAGTGCCCTTTTTAATAGTCGAAAGTTATTGGAGGCAACTATCACACCCCCCCCCCACGCCTATCATTCCCCCAAACACATCCAATCAAAATTTTGAGATAGCCATTTTGTTCAGCGTAATTGATTTCCACATAGAAAATATCTTTTTGAGGAGGACACTCCCCCACAACCCTCGGGGCAAGGGTTTTAAGTTATGCCCTAGGGGCATATAAGGTTTTTATAGAAGGCGTCGTCGTAGAAACTTTAAAAAAGGCTCATTCGATTTGAAATTCAAAGGGCTAGTGCCCTTTCTAATAATCGAAAGTGATTGGAGGGCAACTAGCCCCCCCCCCCCCCCCACGTCCATCATTCCCCCAAACACATCCAATCAAAATTTTGAGATAGCAATTTTGTTCAGCGTAGATGATTTCCAGTTAGAAAATATATTTTTGAGGAGGACACTCCCCCCACAACCCTCGGGGCAAAGGTTTTAAGTTATGCCCTGGGGGCATATAAGGTTTTTATAGAAGGCGTTGTCGTAGAAACTTCAAAAAGGCTCATTCGATTTGAAATTCAAAGGGCTAGTGCCCTTTCTAATATCGAAAGTGATTGGAGGGCAACTAGCCCCCCCCCCCACGTCCATCATTCCCCAAACACATCCAATCAAAATTTTGAGATAGCCATTTTGTTCAGCGTAGTTGATTTCCAGATAGAAAATATCTTTTTGAGGAGGTCACTCCCCCACAACCCTCGGGGCAAGGGTTTTAAGTTATGCCCTGGGGACATATAAGGTTTTTATAGAAGGCGTTGTCGTAGAAACTTCAAAAAATGCTCATTCGATTGGAAATTCAAAGGGCTAGTGCCCTTTTTAGTAGTCGAAAGTTATTGAGGGCAACTAGCCCCCCCCCCCACGCCCATCATTCCCCCAAACACATCCAATCAAATTTTGAGATAGCCATTTTGTTCAGCGTAATTGATTTTCCAGATAGAAAATATCTTTTCGAGGAGGACACTCCCCCACAACCCTCGGGCAAGGTTTTTAAGTTATGCCCTGGGGGTATATAAGGTTTTTATAGAAGGCGTTGTCGTAGAAACTTCAAAAAGGCTCATTCGATTGGACATTCAAACGGCTAGTGCCCGTTTTAATAGTCGAAAGTGATTGGAGGGTGGGGCAACTAATCCCCCCCCCCCCCCCCCACGCCCATCATTCCCCAAACACATCCAATCAAAATTATGAAATAGCCATTTTGTTCAGCGTAGTTTGATTTCCAGGTAGAAAATATCTTTTTGAGGAGGACACTCCCCCACAACCCTCGGGGTAAGGGTTTTAAGTTATGCCCTGGGGCATATAAGGTTTTTTATAGAAGGCGCCGTCGTAGAAACTTCAAAAAAGGCTCATTCGATTGGAAATTCAAAGGGCTAGTGCCCTTTTTAATAGTCGAAAGTTATTGGAGGGCAACTAGCCCCCCCCCCACGCCTATCATTCCCCCGAACACATCCAATCAAAATTTTGAGATAGCCATTTTGTTCAGTGTAGTTGATTTCCAGATAGAAAAATATTTTTTGAGGAGGACACTCCCCCACAACCCTCGGGGCAAGGGTTTTAAGTTATGCCCTGGGGACATATAAGGTTTTTTATAGAAGGCGTTGTCGTAGAAACTTCAAAAAATGCTCATTCGATTGGAAATTCAAAGGGCTAGTGCCCTTTTTAATAGTCGAAAGTTATTGGAATGCAACTAGCCCCCCCCCCCCCCCACGCCCATCATTCCCCCAAACACATCCAATCAAAATTTTGAGATAGCCATTTTGTTCAGCGTAATTGATTTCCAGATAGAAAATATCTTTTCGAGGAGGACACTCCCCCATAACCCTCGGGGCAAGGGTTTTAAGTTATGCCCTGGGGCATATAAGGTTTTTATAGAAGGCGTTGTCGTAGAAACTTCAAAAAAGGCTCATTCGATTGGAAATTCAAACGCTAGTGCCCGTTTTAATAGTCGAAAGTGATTGGAGGGCAACTAATCCCCCCCCCCCCGCGCCCATCATTCCCCCAAACACAGTCAATCAAAATTTTGACATAGCCATTTTGTGCAGCGTAGTTGATTTCCACATAGAAAATATCTTTTTGAGGGGGACACTCCCCCATAACCCTCGGGCAAGGGTGTTAGTTATGCCCTCGGGGGCATATAAGGTTTTTATAGAAGGCGTTGTCGTAGAAACTTCAAAAAAGGCTCATTCGATTGGAAACTCAAAGGGCTAGTGCCCTTTCTAATAGTCGAAAGTGATTGGAGGGCAACTATCCCCCCCCCCCACGTCCATCATTCTCCCAAACACATCCAATCAAAATTATGAGATAGCCATTTTTGTTCAGCGTAGTTGATTTCCTGATAGAAAATATCTTTTTGAGGAGGACAACTCCCCCACAACCCTCGGGGCAAGGGTTTTAAGTTATGCCCTGGGGACATATAAGGTTTTTATAGAAGGCGTTGTCGTAGAAACTTCAAAAAATGCTCATTCGATTGGAATTCAAAGGGCTAGTGCCCTTTTTAATAGTCGAAAGTGATTGGAGGGCAACTAGCCCCCCCCCCCCGCCCATCATTCCCCCAAACACATCCAATCAAAATTTTGAGATAGCCATTTTGTTCAGCGTAATTGATTTCCAGATAGACAATATCTTTTCGAGGAGGACACTCCCCCACAACCCTCGGGGCAAGGTTTTTAAGTTATGCCCTGGGGGCATATAAGGTTTTTATAGAAGGCGTTGTCGTAGAAACTTCAAAAAAGGCTCATTCGATTGGACATTCAAACGGCTAGTGCCCCTTTTTAATAGTCGAAAGTGATTGGAGGGCAACTAAGCCCCCCCCCCGCGCCCATCATTCCCCCAGACACATTCAATCAAAATTTTGACATAGCCATTTTGTTCAGCGTAGTTGATTTCCACATAGAAAATATCTTTTCGGGGAGGACACTCCCCCGACAACCCTCGGGGCAAGGGTTTTAAGTTATGCCCTGGGGGCATATAAGGTTTTTATAGAAGCGTTGTCGTAGAAACTTCAAAAAAGGCTCATTAGATTGGAAATTCAAAGGGGCTCGAAAGTTATTGGAGGGCAACTAGCCCCCCCCCACGCCCATCATTCCCCAAACACATCCAATCAAAATTATGAGATAGCCATTTTGTTCAGCGTAGTTGATTTCCAGATAGAAAATATCTTTTTGAGGAGGACATTCCCCCACAACCCTCAGGGTAAGGGTTTTAAGTTATGCCCTGGGGGCATATAAGGTTTTTATAGAAGGCACCGTCGTAGAAACTTCAAAAAAGGCTCATTCGATTGGAAATTCAAAGGGCTAGTGTCCTTTTTAATAGTCGAAAGTGATTGGAGGGCAACTAGCCCCCCCCCCCCCCACGCCTATCATTCCCCAAACACGTCCAATAAAAATTTTGAGATAGCCATTTTGTTCAGCGTAGTTGATTTCCAGATAGAAAATATCTTTTTGAGGAGGACACTCCCCCACAACCCTCGGGCAAGGGTTTTAAGTTATGCCCTGGGGACATATAAGGTTTTTATAGAAGGCGTTGTCGTAGAAACTTCAAAAAATGCTCATTCGATTGGAAATTCAAAGGGCTAGTGCTCTTTTTAATAGTCGAAAGTTATTGGAGGGCAACTAGCCCCCCCCCCCCACGCCCATCATTCCCCAAACACATCCAATCAAAATTTTGAGATAGCCATTTTGTTCAGCGTAATTGATTTCCAGATAGAAAATATCTTTTCGAGGAGGACACTCCCCCACAACCCTCGGGGCAAGGGTTTTAAGTTATGCCCTGGGGGTATATAAGGTTTTTATAGAAGGCGTTGTCGTAGAAACTTCAAAAAAGGCTCATTCGATTGGACATTCAAACGGCTAGTGCCCGTTTTAATAGTCGAAAGTGATTGGAGGGCAACTAATCCCCCCCCCCCCCACGCCCATCATTCCCCCAACACATCCAATCAAAATTATGAAATAGCCATTTTGTTCAGCGTAGTTGATTTCCAGGTAGAAAATATCTTTTTGAGGAGGACACTCCCCCACAACCCTCGGGTAAGGTTTTTAAGTTATGCCCTGGGGGCATATAAGGTTTTTTATAGAAGGGCGCCGTCGTAGAAACTTCAAAAAAGGCTCATTCGATTGGAAATTCAAAGGGCTAGTGCCCTTTTTAATAGTCGAAAGTTATTGGAGGGCAACTAGCCCCCCCCCCCCCACGCCTATCATTCCCCCGAACACATCCAATCAAAATTTTGAGATAGCCATTTTGTTCAGTGTAGTTGATTTCCAGATAGAAAATATCTTTTTGAGGAGGACACTCCCCCACAACCCTCGGGGCAAGGGTTTTAAGTTATGCCCTGGGGACATATAAGGTTTTTATAGAAGGCGTTGTCGTAGAAACTTCAAAAAATGCTCATTCGATTGGAAATTCAAAGGGCTAGTGCCCTTTTTAATAGTCGAAAGTTATTGGAATGCAACTAGCCCCCCCCCCCACGCCCATCATTCCCCCAAACACATCCAATCAAATTTTGAGATAGCCATTTTTGTTCAGCGTAATTGATTTCCAGATAGAAAATATCTTTTCGAGAGGACACTCCCCCATAACCCTCGGGGCAAGGGTTTTAAGTTATGCCCTGGGGGCATATAAGGTTTTTTATAGAAGGCGTTGTCGTAGAAACTTCAAAAAAGGCTCATTCGATTGGAAATTCAAACGGCTAGTGCCCGTTTTAATAGTCGAAAGTGATTGGAGGGCAACTAATCCCCCCCCCCCGCGCCCATCATTCCCCAAACACAGTCAATCAAATTTTGACATAGCCATTTTGTGCAGCGTAGTTGATTTCCACATAGAAATATCTTTTTGAGGGGGACACTCCCCCATAACCCTCGGGCAAGGGTGTTAAGTTATGCCCTCGGGGGCATATAAGGTTTTTTATAGAAGGCGTTGTCGTAGAAACTTCAAAAAGGCTCATTCGATTGGAAACTCAAAGGGCTAGTGCCCTTTCTAATAGTCGAAAGTGATTGGAGGGCAACTATCCCCCCCCCCCACGTCCATCATTCTCCCAAACACATCCAATCAAAATTATGAGATAGCCATTTTGTTCAGCGTAGTTGATTTCCTGATAGAAAATATCTTTTTTGAGGAGGACACCCTCCCCCACAACCCTCGGGGCAAGGGTTTTAAGTTATGCCCTGGGGACATATAAGGTTTTTATAGAAGGCGTTTGTCGTAGAAACTTCAAAAAATGCTCATTCGATTGGAAATTCAAAGGGCTAGTGCCCTTTTTAATAGTCGAAAGATATTGGAGGGCAACTAGCCCCCCCCCACGCCCATCATTCCCCCCAAACACATCCAATCAAAATTTTGAGATAGCCATTTTGTTCAGCGTAATTGATTTCCAGATAGACAATATCTTTTCGAGGAGGACACTCCCCCACAACCCTCGGGCAAGGGTTTTAAGTTATGCCCTGGGGCATATAAGGTTTTTATAGAAGGCGTTGTCGTAGAAACTTCAAAAAGGCTCATTCGATTGGACATTCAAACGGCTAGTGCCCGTTTTAATAGTCGAAAGTGATTGGAGGGCAACTAATCCCCCCCGCGCCCATCATTCCCCCAGACACATTCAATCAAAATTTTGACATAGCCATTTTGTTCAGCGTAGTTGATTTCCACATAGAAAATATCTTTTCGGGGAGGACACTCCCCGACAACCCTCGGGGCAAGGGTTTTAAGTTATGCCCTGGGGGCATATAAGGTTTTTATAGAAGGCGTTGTCGTAGAAACTTCAAAAAAGGCTCATTAGATTGGAAATTCAAAGGGCTAGTGCCCTTTTTAATAGTCGAAAGTTATTGGAGGGCAACTAGCCCCCCCCCCACGCCCATCATTCCCCAAACACATCCAATCAAAATTATGAGATAGCCATTTTTGTTCAGCGTAGTTGATTTCCAGATAGAAAATATCTTTTTGAGGAGGACATTCCCCCACAACCCTCAGGGTAAGGGTTTTAAGTTATGCCCTGGGGGCATATAAGGTTTTTATAGAAGGCACCGTCGTAGAAACTTCAAAAAAGGCTCATTCGATTGGAAATTCAAAGGGCTAGTGTCCTTTTTAATAGTCGAAAGTGATTGGAGGGCAACTAGCCCCCCCCCCCCCCCCACGCCTATCATTCCCCCAAACACGTCCAATAAAAATTTTGAGATAGCCATTTTGTTCAGCGTAGTTGATTTCCAGATAGAAAATATCTTTTTGAGGAGGACACTCCCCCACAACCCTCGGGGCAAGGGTTTTAAGTTATGCCCTGGGGACATATAAGGTTTTTATAGAAGGCGTTGTCGTAGAAACTTCAAAAAATGCTCATTCGATTGGAAATTCAAAGGGCTAGTGCTCTTTTTAATAGTCGAAAGTTATTGGAGGGCAACTAGCCCCCCCCCCCCCCACGCCCATCATTCCCCAAACACATCCAATCAAAATTTTGAGATAGCCATTTTGTTCAGCGTAATTGATTTCCAGATAGAAAATAGCTTTTCGAGGAGGACACTCCCCCACAACCCTCGGGGCAAGGGTTTTAAGTTATGCCCTGGGGGCATATAAGTTTTTATAGAAGGCGTTGTCGTAGAAACTTCAAAAAAGGCTCATTCGATTGGAAATTCAAACGGCTAGTGCCCGTTTTAATAGTCGAAAGTGATTGGAGGGCCACTAATCCCCCGACCCCCCCCCGCCCATCATTCCCCCAAACACAGTCAAACAAAATTTTGACATAGCCATTTTGTTCAGCGTAATTGATTTCCACATAGAAAATATCTTTTTGAGGGGACACTCCCCAATAACCCTCGGGGCAAGGGTGTTAAGTTATGCCTCGGGGGCATATAAGGTTTTTATAGAAGGCGTTGTCGTAGAAACTTCAAAAAAGGCTCATTCGATTGGAAATTCAAACGGCTAGTGCCCGTTTTTAATAGTCGAAAGTGATTGGAGGGCAACTACCCCCCCCCCCCACGTCCATCATTCTCCCAACACATCCAATCAAAATTATGAGATAGCCATTTTTGTTCAGCGTAGTTGATTTCCAGATAGAAAATATCTTTTTGAGGAGGACATCCCCCACAACCCTCAGGGTAAGGGTTTTAAGTTATGCCCTGGGGGCATATAAGGTTTTTATAGAAGGCACCGTCGTAGAAACTTCAAAAAAGGCTCATTCGATTGGAAATTCAAAGGGCTAGTGTCCTTTTTTAATAGTCGAAAGTGATTGGAGGGCAACTAGCCCCCCCATGCCTATCATTCCCCTAGACACATCCAATAAAAATTTTGAGATAGCTATTGTTCAGTGCAGTTGATTTACAGATAGAACATATGTTTTTGAGGAGGATACTCCGCCACAGCCCTCAGGGCAAGGGTTTTAAGTTATACCCTTGGGGCATATAAGGTTTATATAGAAGGCGTTGTCGTAGAAACTTCAGAAAAGGGCTCATTCGATTTTAAATTCAAAGGGCTAGTGCCCTTTTTAATAGTCGAAAGTGATTAGTAATATTTTTTGTTGTTGTTGTTGTTGTTTAGACCAGGGCACTTCGTATCGAAGGAGTTGTCGTGGGAACTTCGAAAGGGGCTCATTCGATTGAAAATAGAAAGGGTGGATGCCCTTTTTAATAGTCGAAAGTTATTCGAGGGCACTAGCCCCCCCCCCCCCCCCCACGCCTATCATTCCCCCAAACACATCCAATCAAAATTTTGAGATAGCCATTTTGTTCAGCGTAATTGATTTCCAGATAGAAAATATCTTTTTGAGGAGGACACTCCCCCACAACCCTCGGGGCAAGGGTTTTAAGTTATGCCTAGGGGCATATAAGGTTTTTACAGAAGGCGTTGTCGTAGAAACTTCAAAAAAAGGCTCATTCGATTGGAAATTCAAACGGCTAGTGCGCATTTTAATAGTCGAAAGTGATTGGAGGGCAACTAATCCCCCCCCTCCGCGCCCATCATTCCCCCAAACACATCCAATCAAAATTTTGACATAGCCCTTTTGTTCAGCGTAGTTGATTTCCACATAGAAAATATCTTTTTGAGGAGGACACTCCCCCATAACCCTCGGGGCAAGGGTTTTAAGTTATGCCCTGGAGGCATATAAGGTTTTTATAGAAGGCGTTGTCGTAGAAACTTTAAAAAAGGCTCATTCAATTGGAAACTAAAAGGGCTAGTGCCCTTTCTAATAATCGAAAGTGATTGGAGGGCAACTAGCCCCCCCCCCCACGTTCATCATTCCCCCCAACACATCCAATCAAAATTTTGAGATAGCCATTTTGTTCAGCGTAGATGATTTTTCAGATAGAAAATATATTTTTGAGGAGGACACTCCCCCACAACCCTCGGGGCAAAGATTTTAAGTTATGCCCTGGGGGCATATAAGGTTTTTTATAGAAGGCGTTGTCGTAGAAACTTCAAAAAAGGCTCATTAGATTGGAAATTCAAAGGGCTAGTGCCCTTTTTAATAGTCGAAAGTTATTGGAGGGCAACTAGCCCCCCCCACGCCCATCATTCCTCCAAACACATCCAATCAAAATTTTGAGATAGCCATTTTGTTCAGTACAATTGATTTTCAGATAGAAAATATGTTTTTGAGGAGGACACTCCCCCACAACCCTCGGGGCAAGGGTTTTAAGTTATGCCCTGGGTGCATATAAGGTTTTCATAGAAGTCGTTGTCATAGAAACTTCAAAAATGCCTCATTCGATTGGAAATTCAAACGGCTAGTGCCCGTTTTAATAGTCGAAAGTGATTGGAGGGCAACTGATCCCCCCCCCCCGCGCCCATCATTCCTCTAAACACATCCAATCAAAATTTTGACATAGCCATTTTGTTCAGCATAGATGATTTCCACATAGAAAATATCTTTTTGAGGAGGACACTCCCCCATAACCCTCGGGGCAAGGATTTAAGTTATGCCCTGGGAGCATATAAGGTTTTTATAGAAGGCGTTGTCGTAGAAACTTAAAAAAAGTTTCATTCAATTGGAAACTCAAAGGGCTAGTGCCCTTTCTAATAGTCGAAAGTGATTTGAGGGCAACTAGCCCCCCCCCCTCCACGTCCATCATTCCCCCAAACACATCCAATCAAAATTTTGAGATAGCCTTTTTGTTCAGTGTAGTTTATTTCCAGATAGAAAATATTTTTTTGAGGAGGACACTCCCCCACAACCCTCGGGGCAAGGGTTTTAAGTTATGCCCTGGGGGGCATATAAGTTTTTATAGTAGGCGTTTTCGTAGAAACTTCAAAAAAGGCTCATTCGATTGGAAATTCAAAGGGCTAGTGCCCTTTTTAATAGTCGAAAGTGATTGGAGGGCAACTACCCCCCCCCCCCACGCCCATCATTCCCCCAAACACATCCAATCAAAATTTTAAGATAGCCATTTTGTTCAGCGTAATTGATTTCCAGATAGAAAATATCTTTTTGAGGAGGACACTCCCCCACAACCCTCGGGGCAAGGGTTTTAAGTTATGCCCTGGGGGCATATAAGGTTTTTAGAGAAGGCGTTGTCGTAGAAACTTCAAAAAAGCCTCATTCGATTGGAAATTCAAACGGCTAGTGCCCGTTTTAATAGTCGAAAGTGATTGGAGGGCAACTAATCCCCCCCCATCGAGCCCATCATTCCCCCAAACACATCCAATCAAAATTCTGAGATAGCAATTTTGTTCAACGTTGTTGATTTCTACATAGAAAATTTGTTTTTGAGGAGGACACTCCCCTACAACCCTCGAGGCAAGGGTTTTAAGTTATGCCCTGGGGCATATAAGGTGTTTATAGAAGGCATTGTCGTATAAACTTCAAGACAGGCTCATTCGATTGGAAATTTAAAGGGCTAGTGCCCTTTTTAATAGTCGAAAGTGATTGGAGGGCGACTAAACCCCCCCCCCCCCACGCCCATCATTCCCCCAAACACATCCAATCAAAATTTTGAGATAGCCATTCTGTTCAGCGTAGTTGTTTTCCAGATAGAAAATATGTTTTTGAGGAGGACACTCCCCCCAACCCTCGGGGCAAGGGTTTTAAGTTATGCCTGAGGGCATATAAGGTTTTTATAGAAGGCGTTGTCATAGAAACCTCAAAAAAGGCTCATTTGATTGGAAATTCAAAGGGCTAGTGCCCTTTTTGATAGTTGAAAGTGATTGGACGATAACTAACCCCCCCTCTCACGCCCACCTTTTCATAGGCAGTGCGCTAGCGCTGCCTAAGAAAAGAACGATATGGGCACAATGTGTTGTTTTTTGGTTTTTTTTTCTCCATACGCGTTTGTCATAGAAACCTCAAAAAGGCTCATTTGATTGGAAATTCAAAGGGCTAGTGCCCTTTTTGATAGTTGAAAGTGATTGGATGATAACTAACCCCCCTCTGACGCCCACCTTTTCATAGGCAGTGCGCTAGCGCTGCCTAAGAAAAGAACGATATGGGCACAATGTGTTTTTTTTTGGGTTTTTTTTCTCCATACCCGGGCACTTCGTATCGAAGGAGTCGTCGTAGAAACTTCGAAAAGGGCTCACTCGATTGAAAATGGGAGTGGCTAGTGCCCTTTTTAATAGTCGAAAGTGATTGGAGGGCAACTAGCCCCCTCCCCTCCCACGCCCATCATTCCCCCAAATACATCCAATCAAAATTTTGAGAAAGCCCTTTTGTTCAGAGTAGTTGATTTCCGATAGAAAATATGTTTTTGAGGAGGACACTCCCCCACAACCCTCAGGGCAAGGGTTTTAAGTTATACCCTGGGGGCATATAAGGTTTTTATAGAAGGCGTTGTCGTAGAAACTTCAAAACAGGCTCATTCGATTGGAAATTCAACGGGCTAGTACCATTTTTAATAGTCGAAAGTGATTGGAGGGCAACTAGCCCCCCTCCCCTCCCACGCCCATCATTCCCCCAAATACATCCAATCAAAATTTTGAGAAAGCCCTTTTGTTCAGCATAGTTGATTTCCAGATAGAAAATATTTTTTTGAGGAGGACACCCCCCACAACCCTCAGGGAAGGTTTTTAAGTTATGCCCAGGGGGCATTTAATGTTTTTATAGAAGGTGTTGTCGTAGAAATTTCAAAAAAAACCTCATTCGATTGGAAATTCAATGGGCTAGTGCCCTTTTTAATAGTCGAAAGTGATTGGAGGGCAACTAGCCCCCCCCCCCCCCCACGCCAATCATTCCCCAAACACATCCAATAAAAATTTTGAGATAGCCATTTTGTTCAGCGTAGTTGATTTCCAGATAGAAAATATGTTTTTGAGGAGGACACTCCCCAACAACCCTCAGGGCAAGGGTTTTAAGTTCTGCCCTGGGGGCATATAAGGTTTTTATAGAAGGCGTTGTCGTAGAAACTTCAAAACAGGCTCATTCGATTGTAAATTCAAAGGGCTAATACCCTTTTTAATAGTCGAAAGTGATTGGAGGGCAACTAGTCCCCCCCCCCTCCCACGCCCATCATTCCCCCAAATACATCCAATCAAAATTTTGAGTTAGCCATTTTGTTCAGCGTAGTTGATTTCCAGATAGAAAATATGTTTTTTAGGAGTACACTCTCCCACAACCCTCAGGGCAAGGGTTTTAAGTTATGCCCTGGGGGCATATAAGGTTTTTGTAGAAGGCGTTGTCGTAGAAACTTCAAAACAGGCTCATTCGATTGGAAATTCAAAGGGCTAGTTCCATTCTTAATAGTCGAAAGTGATTGAGGGGAACTAGCCCCTCCCCCACGCCCATCATTCTCCCAAACACATCCAATTAAAATTTTGAGATAGCCCTCTTGTTCAGCGTAGTTGATTTCCACATAGAAAATACGTTTTTGAGGAGGACACTCCCCAACAACCCTCAGGGCAAGGGTTTTAAGTTATATCCTGGGGTATATAAGGTTTTTATAGAAGGCGTTGTCATAGAAACTTCAAAAGGGGCTCATTTGGTTGGAAATTCAAAGGGCTAGTGCCCTTTTTAATAGTTGAAAGTGATTGGAGGGCAACTAGCCCCCCCCCCCCACGTCCATCATTCACCCAAACACACATCCAATCAAAATTATGAGATAGCTATTTTGTTCATCATGGTTGATTTCCAGATAGAAAATATGTTTTAAGGAGGATACTCCCCCACAACCCTCAGGGCAAGGGTTTTAAGTTATGCCGAGGGGGCATAAAATGTTTTTATAGAAGGCGTTGTCGTAGAAACTTCAAAAAAAGCTCATTCGATTGGAAATTCAACGGGCTAGTGTCCTTTTTAAAAGTCGAAAGTGATTGGACCCCCATGCCTATCATTCCCCCAGACACATCCAATAAAAATTTTGAGATAGCTATTGTTCAGTGCAGTTGATTTACAGATAGAAAATATGTTTTTGAGGAGGATACTCCGCCACAGCCCTCAGGGCAAGGGTTTTAAGTTATGCCCTTGGGGCATATAAGGTTTATATAGAAGGCGTTGTCGTAGAAACTTCAGAAAAGGGCTCATTCGATTTGAAATTCAAAGGGCTAGTGCCCTTTTTAATAGTCGAAAGTGATTAGTAATATTTGTTGTTGTTGTTTAGACCAGGGCACTTCGTATCGAAGGAGTTGTCGTGGGAACTTCGAAAGGGGCTCATTCGATTGAAAATAGAAAGGGCGGATGCCCTTTCTAGTAACTGGAGGGTTCTAGAAAGTGATTGGAGGGTAACTAATCCCCCTTCCACTCCCACTCTCCCATTTGCCCATTATGTTTAAAAACTAAATGTTGCCTCAAGATTAAATCAAAATGCACTGTGATAATGCTAATTCCCAATAAGGCATCTCAGCAGTATCCCAAGAACAACTGAGGGTATTATGTTCAAACTTTCGAGGCTACTTCTGCTCTTAAAATTTAACCAAATCAAAATAGTGTAAGTGTATCAAAGCTATCAAAGAAAGTAAACAGATTTTTTTTGCGAATGGTATCAAGTTTTCCATTTCAGGGCAACTAGAGGTGGTATGAAACTAAGATAAACAGTACTATTTGTGTTCAGTACTATTGGAAGTACTGTGTCCAGTACTTCCCAAGGCCAGAACAAAACTTGCACTTTACTGAAAAAAATGTATATGTTTTTTACTTTTATAACTTTAATAAATCAAATAATTTTTAACATTTCGATTACTAAATATCAGTATATGTATATTAAACTGACAATGCACATTCATTTGTATTTTTTCGGTAAAGTGCAAATTTTGTTCTGGCCTTGGGAAGGCATAGGGTTTTGCGCCCAACTTATGTTAATTTCTGCTCGTTTTGAGTTTGACTCGGTTATTTATTTTAATTTCTGTTCGTTTTGGGTTTCATTTATTTATTGGTGCTGATTTGTGGTAGTTTCGAGCTTGGTAGATTATTTTATTTTATTTTCGCTCATTTTTTGTTCAATGGAGTTCTTTACTTTTCTTTGAAAAACTTATTTTGTGGAAAAAGTTTTTTTTTAATTAATATATATATATAGATAGGTTGAGATGGGTAGGACCTATTCTTCTGATGAAGGATGAAAGATCGTCCTTTTCAGTCAATCATCTGGGGCCAAATGAAGAGCGGGTTGTCCCCGAATAAGATGAATGGAGGCCGTAGAGAATGATTTAAGGGGAATTGGAATTCCTTGGGTAGGTGTGAAGAGGGAAGTTTTGAATAGATTAGTATGGAGGAAAGCTTGAGTAGCTGTATTGGCATCACGCGTTTTGGTGCTGCGGTGTGTAGAGTAGAGTAGAATATTTTTATTTATAACACATAAATAAATAAATGTTACAAAACAACGCACATGCCTGGTGGCATACTTTAGCGCTGAAAATATTGCCAACGAAAATACACAGCCATTTTTAGCTAAATTTTACAACAACGAAAAAGAAAGCCCTGATGAACAAAATACTTAGCATGTCATAAGATATTTCTTCACCAGTCTTAGAAAATGTCGCTTGTTGCTGCATTCTCGAACTGACGCTGGAATTGAGTTCCAGATTTTTGGCCCAGTGTGACGGATGTTGAATCCCGCTCTCGATGTCGGGCGAATTTCGCACGAAAAGTCTGAACGATGCGTAGTAGGATAGTTATGAAATTGAGAATTAGTTGGAAAAATGCCGGAGAAATTTACAGGTAAATTACTATGTTGATGATCGTGACAAATACTAGAGATAGAAATTAAATGAAGTTGGTCCAAGGAAAAAATTCCTGAAGTCCCATATAGGTGTCTAACTGAAGATCTGCATCAATCACATCAAAAAGAATCCTCATTGCTTTATTCTGAAGTATTTGGAGAGAATTGAAAACAGACGAAAAGGTGATGCCCAAACCGAAATGCAATACACTAAATATGGATGGACGAAAGAATAATAAATAGATTTTAGAATAGCTTTAGGAAAGAAATGACGAAGACGAGTTAGCATGCCAATATTTTGGGAAGTTTTTAACGACGGTGTTTTTACATATTTATGAAACGACAAATTTTCATCTAAAGTAATCCCAAGATATTTGAACTGATCTACCCGTTTTAATTCAAGACCATTCAAGAAAAAAGAGAAGCTATCTGACACTACTGATCCAGTTCGCAAAAATAACATATATTGGCATTTTTTTTTTTTTTTTCATTAAGAGCTAGTAAATTCCTTGAATACCAATCAGATACAGTTAGCAACGTACTGTCGAGGTTCTGGAAAAGAACTGATAGGTCCCGGTGAGAAGCAAAAATTACTACATCATCAGCAAACATTATAATTTTACAAAGAGGCAAAACTTCTGGCAAATCATTCATAAAAAGAAGAAATAAAATAAGCCAACGACAGAGCCCTGAGGCACTCCGTAGTTAATCGGAAAAGTTTCGGAACGGAGATCACGAGATTTATCAGCACAGTCTAGTCGTCTCCCAGAAAGGTAAGAGGCAAAAATTTAACAGCTTGTGTTGAAAACCCATAAGACTTGAGTTTAAAAAGAAGCAACGAATGATTTACGGTGTCAAACGCCTTGGCGACATCAAGAAAAATCGCCAACGCGTGTTGACTATCATCTAGTGAATCATTAATATTTAGTAAAAGTTCATGAATTGCCAGTTCAGTTGACTTTCCTTTTATAAAACCATATTGAGACGTGTGTAAAATCTTTCTATCAAATAAATATTTTTGTAATTGACTGTTTGCAAGTTTTTCCAGAATTTTGCTGAAAATCGAAAGTAGAGAAATGCCTCTATAATCTGAAGGGTCAGTTGGACTCCCCTTCAACTGTAAGGTACTATAACATTTGCTTTTTTTTAAAAGCTCAGAAAAATCCCATGCATAAGTGACAGATTAAAAATATGTGCCAACAAAGGTGAAATGCTTGACCCTATTTGCTTTACGGTTTGAGCCGAAAATCTAAATTCGTCCTTAGAAAAACTCCGTTTAAGCTTCAGAATAACTTTTTCAATCTCATGAGGCTTAATCCTACAAAAAGAAAACGAATTTTCTGCATGTTGCTCATTAACTGTAACAGAAGGGGAATTCAGTTGCATATTCATAGTCGATGCAAGTCTAGAACCAATATTACTGAAATAATCTCCAAAAGCATTTAAAATGGCATTGGGCTCTGTAACATTTTCTTAATTTAAAACAAGGCAATTAACACTAGTACTTTTACTGTGACTATGAGGACGTATCTTTTCATTTATCAATTGCCATGTTTTTCTCATATCCGATTTGTACTCCAAAAATTTCTCTTTATAATATTTTCTCTTATCATGTCTGATAATTGAATTTAGCTTATTCCTATAA
Source organism: Artemia sinica (assembly GCA_027921565.1). Classification (NCBI taxonomy): domain Eukaryota; kingdom Metazoa; phylum Arthropoda; class Branchiopoda; order Anostraca; family Artemiidae; genus Artemia; species Artemia sinica. Next base: position 77,988 of record JAPEVW010000225.1, on the reverse strand, counting down.
ACTCTGAATTCTTCAAACGACTCAGGTGTCTGTGATTTTAAATACTTCTTAAATTTTCTATTTTTATGTTTTAGCGATATCAAAATACCTTCAGTAAACCATGGGTCAAATTTCTGCACAAACTTTCCATGCGAAACGCGTGTTGAAGAAGCCCGATCCCGCAGTTGCATCATTTGATCAATAAAATCTGAGAACATAGCATTTGCGTCATCTGAGCCATAAACCGAACTCCAATCATGGTCACCAATTAACTGACGTTGAACTTTACAATTAATCCATGTATATCGCTTTTTTGAATTATCCATTGTTGAATCTCGATGTTGTTTGTTACTATTATTTAAATTTAAAAGAACACTCACCGGAAAATGATCCGACATATCAGAAAAAATTACTGACGATTTTTCAGCATCAAATAAAACAGGAGAGAAAAATATATTATCTAATAATGTAGCTGTGTTAGCTGTAATTCTTGTCGGCAGAGAAATACCTGGAAGAAAATTAGAACACAACATCATACTTAAAAACTCCTTATTATTTCCAACATCGAGATTCAAAAGATCAAAGTTAAAATCACCCGAAATAATAATTAGTTTTTTCAACGCTTCCAGATTTTTCAACAGCGGTTCAAAAACTTCAAAAAATCTTTTTGGGTTACCCGACGGAGATTGATAAACAGACCCAAAAATAAATGGATTACAGCCCAAAGGTACAACTTCAACAAAAATAGTCTCACATAACCCTTCATCAAATACAGACAAATCACTGAGAATACTAAAAGACCAGTCATCACGAATATACAGCATCTGATCTCCTCTCGCATTCTGACACCTTGTACGCAAAATACACTTCATCCCGGGCATGTCTAACATTGTAAGGGGTGTATTAGCAGACAAAAAAGTTTCGCAAACTCCAACAACGTCTATAGGACTAGATGCAAGCAAGAGCTTCAGTTCATTGAATGCACTTTGTAACCCCTGGGCATTTATATGTAACGATCGGATCGGAAAATCACATTTTTTTGTTTTATCCGATGGAAAGTCGCCTGAAGAATAATCACATTCAGGTAGATTATTTACATAAGGCATATATTTATCACTTTCGGTAGCTGAATTTAGAATAACATCTGATTTCAAATGAGAATCAAGAAAACACTGAAAACGATCCATAAACCAAAAAAAAAAAATAAAAAAAATCATTCACCGCTTCTTAGTTTAGACGACAGGTTCATACGACACATTGCGAACCTGAACTACGTCAGAAATCGTTTTACACGGAATGATTTGCGAACCGCACTTGACATAAACCACACCTCCTAAAGTCCATACATTTTTCAATTCGTCGCTATTTTTTCTCCCAAACGCATTGCACCCTTGACAACGGATTTATCAAGATTGAGTCCCATTTCACTGTTAAGACGAGCCAATACTTTCTCACCAAGGTGAATCAAATCAAGCGCGGGAGAGTTCATCCCAGATACAATGACCTTAGTCAGAAGAGAAGACTGGTTTATATCATCTGGCTTTGTTTCAAGCTTTTGGAGCTTTGCGCAATTTTGAACAATTCTTGTCCGCAAATTGCCAAGTGATTTCTCAATCAGTTCAAATTTACCCTTGAATTGCAGATCAATCGCCTCATAGACAACTTGCGTATCAGTATCAAGAAAATCTGACTTAATCTGTGTCACCGAAGAACTCCCTAATCTACTGCACTGGTCTTCCACTCTCCTACGAATTTCATCCTGTATGCCGTCACGAAGTTTACAATTTCTGACTGCATCAAGTTAACCGACTCAGATAAATCTCCGGCTAAACCTTCCGAGTCCTGGGTACACAGCCTTATCGCTCGCTGAACATTTTTTCTGCCATCTCTCAGCGCTTCTTCATATTTCTCCGCGTAGGCCCATATATTCTCTGACGTTACTATCTTAATTTCGTCAGTTCCGTAACAGCAAACTTCATAATTACTCCCATCATCTTTGACAGGTATCACCCACGTAATTTTGCAAGGCCACAGCTTGTAAATATTTAAATTGAGCAAACGCCCGGTTTCCCACTTGCATAGCTTCGGCAAATGACAAAATGAAAAAAGCAAAATCTCTCTCGCTCAATACGTCCGCACACCTTGAGTATATGAATGTCTAGCAGCGACTGATGACAGTGGGCGGGATAAAAAAAAAAGGTAGGGCTGAAAACAGCCAATGGAAAATTTACCAAGTATCCAATTTAAAATATCCGAAAAAGTACGATGTAACTCTCGATATATCTTGTGTGTTAGTAATAGTAGTAGTATTGTTCAAAGATGAAGTTTGGTGCTTTGACATGGGTTTCATTAAAATTGAAAACAACTAGCTTCACCAACAGTGCAGGCTCACTAACTTCACTGACTATGCAGTACTTGAGAATTGAGCAGAATTGTAAAACAGCTGAAACCGACTGAGCAGAATTGGAAAATAAATAAAATTGTTTTTCGTTTCTTTTTTTTTAATTTACATTGCAACTAAAATAAAGTTTATTTGAATCTAGCCTGAGATTTTTTGAATTTTTTTTCACTTTTAATTTTTTTTTTTTTTTACTATAAAATAGCTATTGCAAGTTTATTACACAGAATATACAAGGAAGGATTGGGTAGGGCTTTTGGATACGGGGGGGGGGGGGTATATTGTTGACAGAATTAAATCTTATGACATTTGTTTCTAGGGTTAGTAATCTACCAACTTTGTATCTGTAAGGTCTGTAGTCCGCTTCAAATATTTTTTTTTCAATGTTTCAAAGGTTTCTTTTATTTGGCATCTACCAAGTTTTAAGCAACAATATTTTTCACTTGAGATTGTTTATTCCATTTCTCATCCTTTGAAATAACAGTGAGTGAGTGAGTGTGATAAATTTACATACAATTACAGGAACAAATAGACTAGATCCTAGGTGAAAATACACATTTTTACTAGAAGACTATAATGCACACGGTATTTTCGAGGAGGCAGAGCTGCTCCTATGGGGGGAGGGACAACCGGAGCATTTTCCTTGGGTGCCTTGGCTTAGGGGTGGGAGGGGGGCACAGCAGCTTGCCAATTGTCCATTTTGTTCCAATATTTCACTTTAATTCGGCTTTTTTGGGTTATTAATTAAAAAAAAAAAATTCGAAAAATAAGTTTTTCAAAGAAAAGTAAAGGCCATTTTAACTTAAGCTCAGCAGATACAAATGTTAAAATTCAAACTCAAAACAACCAGAAATTACTATTAAAGAATAAATGATACCCAAAACGAACAGAAATTAAATAAACAATCATAGCAAAAAACATACAACAAGTAATAATATAAATGAATAAATAGATCTTGCATCGAGTAATTCTTAGATTGAATAAGAAAATCAAGCTTAAAACAAAAAAAAAAAAGTAATTCTTAGATTGAAAATATTTGACTTAAAATTGGTTTTCAGTAAAGCACCAATGACGTAGTAGGTTTTAGACTTTTGCAGTGAGAAAAGGAGCCGATACCCAAACTCTTGTTTGTAGTGATTTTTGTTCGTTTCAAGCTTGATTTGCATATTCAATTTAAGTTTCATTCGTTTTAAGATTTATTTGTTCATTTACATTAATATCTATTATATGTTTGTTTGCATTGATTGTTTATTTAATTTCTGTTCGTTTTAAGTTTCATTTATACTTCAATAGCAAAATATTTTTTTTTTTCGTTTTAAGCTTGATTGTCATATTCAATCTAAGCGTTACTCGCTTTAAGATCTATCTATTCATTTATATTATTACTTTTTGTATGTTTTTTGCTATGATTGTTTATTTAATTTCTGTTCGTTTTGGTTTCATTTATTCTGTAATAGTAATTTCTGGTTGTTTTGAGTTTGAATTTTTAATAGGTATTTTTTATCTGCTGAGCTTAAGTTTAAAATGGCCTTTACTTTTCTTTGAAAAACTTGTTTTTTGGAAAGTTTTTTAATTAATTTTTGTTCGTTTTTTATTGCAAAAATTTTCAAGTTTTTAAAAATTCCTTATATCAAAATCAAACTTAAAAAAAAAAAAAATCAAATGTTCATCAAAGTATTAAAACTGGCATCAAAGTAACAATATCAAAGTGAGAAATGGGTTTTGTGTCAACTTCGGAGTTTTTTATTATCTGATGTTTGAACATCAGATAATAATCAGATAATAAACAGATAGTCATTTTAACAAAATGAATATCAAAAATTTTTATCGGATGGGTTTGGAGAAAAAAGGTCGTGGGTGTGGGGCTAAGTGCCCTTCGGTCTCTTTTGACTCTTTAAAAGGGAACTAGAACTTTCTATTTTCGATCAAATGAGCCCTCTCTGAAGTTTATATGAGCATCCCTTGAATAAGAACCATATATACCCCCAGAGTATAACTTAAAATGTCTTCCCCTGGGGGTTGTGTCGACCTCGTAGTTTTAACATCTGATTTTTGAACTACTTTTTTACAAAAACGTCACCTCAAATTTTTATCGGATGGGTTTAGCCATCCGATAAACCCAAAGGCGCGGGGGTGGGAAGGGCTAGTTGCCCTCCGATCTTTTTTTTTTTTATTCTGAGAAAATGAACTAGAACTTTTAATTTCCATTCAAATGAGCCCTCTCTGAAGTTTATACGAGTTCCCCTTTCATAAGAACCATATACGGCCCCAGGACATAGCTTACAATGCCTTCCCCCGGACCCTGAAGGGCTGTGTCGACACCGGAGTTTTTGTTATCTGACCTTTAAACTGTTTTAAAAAAATGGTTATCTCAAAAGTTGTATTGAATGGGTTTGGGGAAAAAAGGGCGTGGTGGGGGCTAGGGACTCTTAAAAACAGGTTAGGTTTTGACTCTTAAAAAATTGAACTAGAACTTTCAATGCCCATTCAAATCAGTCCTCTCTGAAGTTTATACGAGCATCCTTTCCATAAGAGCCATATATGCCACCAGGGTATATCTTGCATCGCTTTTTATCTGACCTTTGAACTTTTTTTTTAGCAAAATGGTATCTCAAAATTTTATCGGATGCATTTGGGGAAAAATGGGCGTGGGGGGATATTTGCCCTGTGATCTCTTTCGACTCTTAAAAACTGGAATAGAACTTTCAATACCCAATCAAATGAGCCATCTCTAAAGTTTATACGAACATCCCTTCCACTACAGCTGTATATGCCCTCCAGACATAACTTACAACGCTTACCCCGGATCCTGAAGGATTGTGTCGACCCCGGAGTTTTCGTGATACGATCTTTGAACCATTTTGATAAAAATGGCTCTCTCAAAGTTCTTATCGGATGGGTTTGAGCAAAATAGGACGTGGATAGGGGGGGGGGGGCTAGTTGCCCTCCGATCTCTTGACTCTTAAAAAGTGAACGAGAACTTTAAATTTCCTGTCACATAAGCCTTCTCTGAAGTTTATACGAGAATCCCTTCCATAAGAAGTATATATGCCCCCAGAGCATTACTTTCAACGCATGCCTCCGGGCCCTGGGGGGTGGGGGGGGGGGTGTTGACCCCGGAGTTTTCATTATATGAACTTTGAACTATTTTTAAGAAAATGGCTATCCCAAAGTTCGTATCGGATGGGTTTGAGGAAAAAAAAAAACCTGGAGGGGGGGGGGGCTAGTTGCCCTCCGATATCTTTTGACTCTTTAAAGTGAACTAGAACTTTTAATTTCCAATCAAAAGAGCCCTCTCCGAAGTTTATACGAGCATAGCTTCCATAAGAACCATATATGCCCCCAGAGCAATACTTACAACGCATGCCCCCGGCCCTGGGGATTTGCGTCAACACAGGATTTTTTTTTATCTTACCTTTGAACTATTTTTAACAAAATGACTACCTCAAATTTTTTATCAGATTTTTTTTTGGGGAAAAAGGGCTTGTCGGGGGGGGGGGGGGGCTAGTTGCCCCCGGTCACTTTTGACTCTTAAAAAGGGCACTAGAACTCTCGATTTCCAACGAATGAGCCCCCTTTGAAGCTTATACAAAGACCCCTTCTATATGAAGTGCCTCTGGGAAAAAAATAAATCGAGTTTTGGGGGAGGTTAACTGCCCTCTGATCACTTTTGACTCTTAAGATCACTTTTGACTCTAAGTGATTTGCCACTTTCAATTTCCAATCAAATGAGCCCTCTATAAAGTTTTATACGAGCATCCCTTCCATATCAACCATATATGCCCCCAGGGTGTAACTTACAACGCCTACCCCGGGCCCTGGGGGGATCTGTTGACACCGGGGTTTTTATTATCTGAACTTTGAACTATTTTTAACAAAATGTCTATCTCAAAATTTTTATCTGGTGCATTTAGGGCGTTATGGAGGGGGGGGGGGCTAGTTGCCCTCCAATCTCTTTTGACTCTTTAAAAGTGAACAAGAAACTTTCAATTTCCAATCAAATAAGCCCTTTCCGAAGTTTACATGAGCATCCCTTCTGTAAGAACTATATGCCCCCAGAGCATTACTTAAAACGCCTGCCTCCGGGCCCTGGGGGGCTGCGCCGAGACAGGAGCTTTTCTTATCTGATCTTTGAACTATTCTGAATGAAATGGCTATTTTAAAAGTTTATCGAATGGAATTGGGGGGAAAAGTTTGTGGGGGGGGGGGGGCTGTCAATACAACCCTGGGGAGTTGTATTGACACGAAAGTTTTTGTTATCTAATTTTTGAACAATTTTCAAAAAACTGGCTATCTCAGAATTTGTAGCGGATGGGTTTGGAGAAAAATGTGCGTGGGGTGGGGGGGGGGGGGGGGGGCTAGTTGCTCTAAAATCTTTTGACTCTTAAAGAGTGAACTAGAACTTTCAATTTCCAATCAAATGAGCCCTCTATGAAGTTTATTCCCTTTCATAAGAACAATGCATACCTTTAGGGCATAACTTAGAACGCCTTCCAACGGGCCCTGGGGGGTTGTGTTGACAGCGGAGTTTTTTTATCCGGCCTTTAAACTATTTTTAACAAAATATCTATCTCAAAATTTTCATCAGATGGGTTTGGAAAAAGAGGAATTGGGGGGGCTAGTTGCCATCGGATCACTTTTGACTATTAAAAAGTGAGCTTGAACTTTCAATTTCCAATCAAATGAGCCCTCTGAAGTTTATACGAGTATCCCTTTCATAAGAACCATATATGCCCCAGGGCATAACTTACAACGCCTGCCCTGGGCCCTGGGGGGTTGTGTCGACACCTGGGTTTTTGTTATCTGACTTTTGAAGAACTTTTAACTTAGTGGCTATCTCAAAATTTTTATCGGATGCATTTGGGGAAAAAAGGGGGCATGGGGGGTCTGATTGCCCTCCAATCTCTTTTGACTGTCAAAAACTGAACTAGAACTTTCAATTTCCAATCAAATGAGCCCTCTCTTAAGTTATTACGAGCACCCCTTCCATAAAAAACGTATATTCCCCCACGGCAGAACTTACAACGCCTGCCCTCAGGCCCTGGGGGGGGGGGGCTGTGTTGACCCCCGAGTATGTTGTATGATCTTTGAACTATTTTAGAAAATGGTTATCTCAAAGTTCTTATTGGATGGGTTTGAGGAAAAAAAGGCGTGGAGGTGGGAGTGGGCTTGGTGCCCTCCAATCTCTTTCGACTCTTAAAAAGTGAACTAGAACTTTCAATTTCCAATCAAATGAGCCCTCTTTGAAGTTTATACGAGCATCCCTTCCATAAGAAGCATACATGCCCCCAGGGCATAACTTACAAACGCCTGCCCCCGAGCCCTGGGGGGCTTTGTCGACACCGGAGTTTTTGTTATATATTTTAGAACTATTTTTAACAAAATAGCCATCTCAAAATTTTGTATCGGATGCATTTGGGAAAAAAGGGGGTTTGGGGGGGTGGCTGGTTACCCTTCGATATCTTTTGACGCTTAAAAAGTGAACTAGAACTTTCAATTTCAATAAATAGAGTCCTCTCTGAAGTTCACACGAGCATTCCTTCCATAAGAACCATATATGCCCCCAGGGCGTATTATAACCATTGCCTTGAAGACTGTGGGGGGAGTGTCCTGCTCAAAGATATAATTTCCACAATTTTCAACTACGTTGAACAAAATGGCTATTTCAAAATTTTGATTTGATGTGATTGGGGAAATGGTGGGCGTGGAAGGGGTGTTAGTTGCCTTCCAATCACTTTCGACTATTAAAAAGGGCATTAGCCGTTTAAATTTCCAATCGAATGAGCCCTTTTGAAGTTTCTACGACAGCGCTTTCTATGAAAAACCTTATATGCCCCCTGGGCATAACTTATAACCCTTGACCTGATGGCTGTGGGGGGGTTTGTCATCTTCAAAGACCTAGTTTCCAGAATTTCCAACTATGTTGAACAAAATGGCTGTCTCAAAATTTTTATTGGATGTGTTTGGGGAGAAGGTGGGCGTGAGAGGGGGGTTAGTTGCCCTCCAATCACTTTCTACTATTAAAAAGGGCACTACCCCTTTGAATTTCCAGTCAAATGAGTCCTTTTTGAAGTTTCTACGACAAAGCTTTCTATAAAAACCTTATATGCCCCCAGGGCATAACTTCCAACCCGTGCCCTGAGGGCTGTGGAGGAGTGTCCTCCTCAAAAACATTATTTCTATCTTGAAACCAACTACGTAAACAAAATGGCTATCTCAATTTTTGATTGGATGTGTTTGGGGAAATGGTGGGCATGGAAGGGGTGTTAGTTGCCTTCCAATCACTTTTGACCCTTAAAAAGGGCACTAGAACTCTCGATTTCCAATCGAATGAACCCTCTTTGAAGTCTATGCGACGACCCCTTCCATATGAAGTACCTCTGGAAAAAAATAAGTTATAGTAATAAATAATAAAACATTGGAGCCGTATGGCCTTTACTATAGGCAACGCTATAGCGTTGCCTCTGATATTTGAGTCGAAAGGGGGTGCCATTTTTCCGCGGGTGCCACCCACCCTAGACAACGGTTGTGCGAAGAGGAATAGATTGTATCCTACCTTAGACAATTGAGTGTTGCAGATCAAATAGCAATTGCAATAGGCTGTGATTATTTTTATAAATGCAATAATCTGAATATTATTAGTACGGTATTTGCTCTTAAAATGGTCCATAAGCTAAATGACACTCAAATTTGGAAAGAGGCTTAATAGCTTTATTTAAGAGGTTTAATAACTTTGTTCTTATTTACTGTTATTCTAAATTGGTGACAGGCAGGATGGATAGAGGACACTAGTGGGCAGGGAAAACTCATTTATTCTCGTAGTTGGAAGCAGTTGAAAGAAAATTCAACCCTCCACCCCTCAAAACTCGTTCTCTAATTCCATCTAATTTCTGGAACATTTGGTCTTCCTGTCAATATTGGTCAACCTGTTAAATGAAGGTAACTTGACAATTGGTTGCATCCGCGGCAAAACCCGTACCTCCGTGTTTGATTTACTCCGAATTCACGAAAGTAGACTGTAATACCTACGAGTAGGTGCGGAAGTTCAGCCAAGGGTCTTAAGTTGTCGAGTACGAGGTACGGGGAGACTCCCGCGTTCCAATAAGTCTGTTTAGTGTTTTTGCCAGAAGCATACCTCCTTTCTCGAAGCGAAATTGTTGCACATTTTCTATTTCTTGCATTTATAGAGTGTATTATTCATTCCAATCTTATTTGCGCTATAAAACAAGATCATAAACGAGCCACTCTTAAAAACTAAATTAAAATAAGAGAAAATTTAATAATAAAAGAAAATCAAATAAAAAAAACTGTAAATCCAATCACTTCTGGCTACAAAAAGTCTGGTTAATTCCAACTTTGTCTATATAACTATCCGAAAAGTCAACAATAAAACTAGAGTGAAAACCAGGGGTGTCGTTTTAGGGTGGGGGAAAAATTATTACATAGCCCATGCCCTTGACTTTCCGGATATGGACCCTTCTTGTCCCCTCCCCCCCCCCAAAAAAAGGCCGGAGCTACGCCTCCGGTGAAAACTCTGGATGCTAAAGAAAGGGGTTGCTTACAGGCAGGTATAATTGATTCGATCATAAAAGATATTTGTATCTTTACTCGGTCATATTTACATATTTATAAAACCAAGGACAAATGGGGATTTAAGTTTGAACGCCTTCGTGTTGATTTGAAATTGCTGGATGATAAATAATGTAATCTTAAATTATGACACATGGATTCGGTTTTGAAAGATCTAGAGAAGAAAGGAATTGTCCTATTCAACGTAATTTTTTTCAGTCGATAATTAGATTGGTACTTACGTATTATAACAACCACACTCAAGAAATGAAATTAGGTTAATCCTAATGAAACATACCAAAATATGGTTAAAATATAATACTTCAGTAACAAAATTATGAAAACTACAACAGAGAATTATGGAAAGCAGGCTGCCCAGAACGCATTATATTAAATACCTAGCCTAACAAACACTATATATATATTAAATATTTATTAAAATATACCTGCATAGTAGTTTATTTCACTCATGCTAAGCTGATTATCTCCTAGTGCACACAGAGAAACTGATTTTAAACAGCTCAAGAACAACAGTGTGGTCGGTATAATACGTAAGTACCATAAGATCGACTATTTAGCTCCGTTGCACTACCACACTATTCACATATAGTACCCCCTTTGACCAGAAATTCCGATGTCTTTAGAAAATTACGCATTTCTGGCCCTTCCTACTTTCGTCGAAGTTTGCTCTTGGCCCTAACCCTGAATTTGAATTACTCGAATTTGAGTTTCGGTAAAATTCTAGTTTAGCTACTGTTTGTTATCTTTGAAAGGGGTTAGGAAAATAAAGCTTTTAGTAATGAATCCAGGGCCAAAAACAAACTCTGGGCAGAGGCCCCAATTGGGGGGGGGGGGGGCAGGGGGGACATGCCCCCCCTAGACTATGTAAATTGTCATTTCATTTATATTTCACAGCTATTTTCTATTTTAGTTATGTGCTATATTAAACCAGCGAGACTGGCTAACTGGTCGTTTTATTTGTCGCCCCTGTGCTTCGTTTTTTTTTTTTTTTTTTTCACAGCTATTATATAGCACTGTTACTTTTCGATAACCTTGTTTTGAAATGTCTAAGAGCGCGTCTACGCTATTTTTTCACCCAATTCTCGGCCGGAAATGTGATTTCTGAGTAGGGTTCATTCAAAATTAAGCTTCAGTTGGTCAGTATTTCTTTATTGTTCTTGTGAAGAATTCGTAATCAAACTATGAGTAAAAAGCGACAACAAACTTTGGATTTTTTGCAGTGAAAATGCGGAAGAAAAATGAAGAAACTGGCAATAGTGTCAGCGCTCAAAGTGTCGGGTTAGTAGAGAGAAAGTCCCCCACCTGTCACAGTCTTTCGGAAACAAGCGGAACAATAAATTGTTCAGGTCAACATGAAAGTTCGGTCTGCATTCCTGAACCCCTTGCGGGTTCCAGTAGCAGTAGTAGTCAGAACCTCTCTCAGATATCTACGACACGTCACGACAAACCAGCTCAACCTATTCTTGAGAGATATCCACTTCTAGATATCCACTTCCACTTCTAACGGAAGGAAATTCAGTGCACATTACTATAAGACTTATGAATGGATTGAATGCTCAAAAAACTTGAATTCTGTGTTTTGTTTTGTTTGCCGCCATTTTTCTATGGGGACTCTGCTGGAGAAACTGCTGGATAAAAGGCTTTGACTGAGTCAGGATTTTTTGCAAGTGGAAAGAGACAGTTCTGCTCTATTAAAGCAATATGATGGTTCTGAAAGACATAGGCATTTTACGTCAGCAAGGACGGAATTTACGATAATTAGTGGTGATACTTCGAGGTCTATAGCGAATGTCCTACTTCAATCCAGATCTCAAGAGGCTCAGGGAAAACAGAGATCATGTGCAATACATTTTTGGCGCTATTTGCTTTCTTGGCCGCCAGGGTCTTGCTTTGGGGGGTCATGACGAATCAGAAACATATGCAAACCGGGTAATTTGGTTGAATTGATGGAGGAAATGTCTAAAGGCGACGAAAAGCCGAAGGCCAAGTTACAACGCCGATATGGTCACTATTGCAGTCATCAGTACCAAATGACCCAGTTACGCTGATAGGAAATGCCTTGCGCCAAGACATTATTTCAGATGTGAAATCAGATAATTACTTTGCTATTCTTGTCGACGAGACAAAAGACGTTTCTAGAAAAGAACAATTAGCGATCCTACTCAGGCACATATCAAATGGAAAAGAAGTGGAACGACCAATCGGCTGCTATCATATGCACAAATTAGACACTGAGAACTTATCCACCTCGATTTGTGAAACTATAGAAAAGCTTGGTGTAGATTTGATGCTGTGTGTTGTCCAATGTTATGACGGCGTATCCGTTATGAGTGGGGGATTTAACGGAGTTCAAGCAAAGTTTAGGGAGAAGGTGCCTCATGCAGTTTATGTACACTGTCGCGCCCACAGATTTCTTTACTGACTGCCTAAAAAATATCGGCGAACTTTCGGAATTTTTTTTTCTGTGGTGCAAAGACTTTACGCATTTATTTTATGCAGCAATGCTCGAGACGAGCTATTTGTGAAATCCCAGCGTATTAGCGGGCAAAAACTCTTGGAGCTTGAGAGGACCGTCCAGACTCGCTGGTTTTATGCAGTCGTCTCTATTTTGAAGGTGAAGCAGGGGCGGATCCAGGATTTTCTTAAGGGGGGGGGGGTGCAAAATAGGTTGATCCTATAAAAAAAATTGGGGGGGGGGGGGGGGGGCAAAATAGGTTGATCCGATAAAAAAAATTAGGGGGGAGGCGAAAAATAGGTTGATCCGATAAACTTGCGGTAGGAGCAAATTTATTTACGCAAACTTGAGTTAATTAAGTAAATTACACTACTTTAGACTACGCTAAGGGGGCGACTAGATTGATTGTATTGTTGCTGTGCTTGCCGCAGTCTCTGATGGTTTCAACGGCAAGGCAGCGTGCGAAGCAAAAGGACTACTGGACAAAATCAACTCTGCCTCTTTTGTCTCAACTTTACATATAATGGAAAAAATTTTAGTCATTGTATATTGTTTATCAGAGCAACTTCAATCCGAGAGTTTGTTGATTTATAAGGCACTTGCACTGATTTCTGGGACATATGAGACACTCCAAAAGCTGAGAAATAATAACAAATGGAACAACTTAAGTAAAAACATATCCGAATTCTTGGCTTTACACGATATCCAGGAATCGAAATCCCCACACTCTAAAACCAGTGTTCGAAGCAGGAGAAGTCAAGCCATTTCCATTCGTCTCAAAGACGTTCTTTCAAACTCAACAATCGGTAAACGCAATACCAGTCAGCCAGTTCAATCAAACTCCGGTAAACTTCTATACTTTGAGGAAATAGACCGTTTCACGAGCGAGATGAACCAACGTTTCATGCAAAATATGCCTCTGCTTGACACTTTATCTGCCTTCGACCCCTCAAGTTCCGATTTTCTCGAAATTTTGAAAGTGGAAAGGGTTATGTGTCATTATCAATGGATTCTCGATGTCGATGACCATGCCATAGAATCCCAGCTTTCTCTTGCAAAGCTGCATCTGTCAAAAAGTAATATTTGAAAAATGGATCTTCTTCGAGCTATCGAAATCTTATCCGACCTCCCGGTTGCCTACTCTGCAGTGCTAAAACGGATGAAGCTAGTTGTTACTTCGCCTGTGACCACTGTCAGCAATGAACGGTTCTTCTCAGCATTAGGGCGCGTGAAGAACTATCTGCGGTGGACGATGGGAAACGACAGACTCAGTCATCTCTTAATAATGGCCGCTGAAAAGGGGGAGGTAAAGAAACTCGATTTGGATAGATTAGTCGACGATTTTGCCAAGCAGCGAAGTCGCCGCTACCCTTGTTTTAGGTATGTTTGCTCAATGTTTATTTTTTGACATCTTCATTTAAAAAAAAATCGAAAAAAAAAAATCCTTCCCCCCCCCCCATATTTTCATGAATAGGTGCCACGGACTCTTGGAAGGTATTGCCAAGCTTCCATGTTAACCCTCTTCTGATTTCTAAGTCTTAGAAATTTGCTTACTTGACAGGTCTGACCTATTGAAATTTGACAAAACAATATTTTACCTTAAGTTTAAGTTATCACTTTCTTTTTGTCTTGTTTAGTTCTGAAAATGCGATTCCTATTATTTGAGTAGAATTTTAAGCCTTATCAATGGATTTTTTTTTTCTAAATTTAGTAAATGTATTTGCAGATCTTTGGAACCTCATAAATTGGGATTGAGCAAAACTGTGAAGCTGAAAACAGTTTTGTTGTACTTCATTTAAGCAGAAGATCTGTTTTGCAAGGTTTAACTTTTATAACACTGAAAGTTTCATTTCCTAAACTAACCCCTTTCCAAAATAGCAAAAAGTAGCTAAACTAGAAGTTTTATTCTTTTTTACCTGAGTTTATTCTTTTATTATTGTTGTCTTTCTTATTTTCTTCTTTTTTTTGTTCCTGGCAATCTTTCTCTTTCAAACGTTAGATATTAAATAACAAATATTCTTAAGTCGTTTTCTCTATGGTTGAGCATATTAAACGAGAATCTAAACGCATATTCTATAAACCAGTCTAAACGTGCATGTTAAAAGTCTGCTAAGAAAAGAAAAAAAACTAAATGCTCATCAGATCGTTAAAGTAGACCATTTATAATATACGTCGAAAAGTCACTAAGTCCTTTAATATTTCCAAGGAATGCTGTGATCTTTCATTTTTGAAAATGTGTCAACAGATATCTTATAGTCTAATCAATTTAATGGAGATGATTTTCAGAGTAAACTAACATACAGTCACTTCATTAAAAATAACAACAAAATAATTCGTTTCTGGTTGATTTTGACCCTTGACTCCCTGTCTACTTCTTGCTGAGTGATCAGAATAAATTCATGTAAACGGCGGATTTTTTTTCTCTCTCTTCTCTCTCTCTCTCTCCTTTCTCCCTCTCTCTAACTCTTTTTTTTTTAGCTAGTGTTTGAACAGTATTTGTGTTATGTTTTTTTTTAATTCCGTGCTTTAGAGGCCATAGTTTTTGTATGTAATAAGAGCATTATACTTGTTGTTTGATGAGTTTTGTTTTTGTTGAAGATATATTTTACCTTATCAACCAAAACTCGATGGATGGTAGTTCTCAGTTGTACTTGAGACCCCCGATCATTTTTGTGCATCGTGTGTAAGAAAAAAGCTAAGCAAAAGCTCTAGAGGGCTTATTTCGCGCGTGAAAACATGAGGGGGGTAGTTGTATTTTGCATTCCTGCTTTTGGAGCCAAAATCGCTTTTCATTTATTTCAGTCCCAAAATATTTCTGAAAAGTAATACAACATGATATAAGATTTGAAAATTTTTGCTGAAACTATTACCGAAAAGAATGTTTTGTTGCAATTTTATAGATTTTCTTAGAGGGAAATCTCCTTCCTCCCTGTATCTAGGCATAATCCGGACAATGTTTGTTAGGCAAACAAATTTGTTAGAAACAAATCAAGTTTGCTAGACAAAGGGAAAACAAGACTCAACACATCAGAAAACACATTTTGTCACAAAGGCAACAAGAAAAAAACAAATTTGTTAGAAACGAATCTTGTTAGAAACCACGGAAAATATTTAATGTGTATTGATCCTCTAGTCAATAGAGATTTTGACACAATTGACTAAGAACATTTCTAATTTTTCGTCTTTTTTTTTCAAAAATTCTATTTTTCCTTCATGGAAATCCGAAGCCCATTGCTCCAAATTTTTGAAATGGAAAGGGAAGGAACTGTCTGTGACACTTTAGAGGGAAGAAGAATACATCCTTAGCACTATTAATTTAGTTTTGGTTTAGAAACTTCGTAATAATGGACAGAATGTGTATATTCTGGAGGGGTTCCAAGATCTTAAGCACGCACTGAGTGTTAGATTTATTAAGTGCTGAATTTTTAAATCTTTGGAAGAGTCTGAACTGCCGCCACGGGCTTTCCTTTTTGTTTTTACACATAAGAAATAAACAAGAATGGGATTATAGGGTACAAATGTTGTTAATAAGAAATACTCTGATGTATGTTAAAAGTTACGTTGCAGAGACAGGTCAAGTACGCAGGAGTCGATCACTGTGGGGGGGGATGGATCGAAGTAAAAAAGATATTTGAACCACCATGGGAGGAACTAAGTAAGCAAGTAAAGAAACTGTGGAATGAAACGAAGGAATAATATATACGAGGAAGGAGACTGGGCAAGACCTCTTCCTTCCCCCTTCGACACACGTTGTGCAGGCCACTCTTTACAGCAGTGACTGCAATTTTTGGAGCTGAATTTTAGTTGAAATAAAGTTGAAGGAATGTTATTTTGGGATATTGCTGCTGTTGTATATGACCGTCACCTATTGCCTGGATCAGCTGTTGTGAAAAAGGGTTGTAATTCCCTCTTTATGCTTGTAAAGACCACACTATAAAACTAACTTTCTGTTGTCTTTTTTCCCTTCTTCGTGTCGGAGTGGCTATTGTAAAAAGGAAATAAATAAAAAATGGGATAGTCCGAGATTCAACTGAATATTCAGAGTAGTGTTTCAATTAACCTTTCGCTGCGGATATATTTATAGGCGCAGTGGGGGTTTTAAAGCATTCATAATTTCAATTGATACTGTGTCGGCCACCATAAGGCTTGTTTGAATTTGAATCTGCCCCCAGAAAAAAAAACAATAAAAATAAAACTAAAGACACTAATTTTCCTGAGTAGACTGGGTGTCATAAGGGGCCTTGCAGATATCCAAATTGAGTACTGAAAAATGTGGAGTAGTAATACAGAAACTGAAAATTAAATCAGGTCTAGATAAATTGAAAATTTAAAATACCAACTAATATTGTACGTAGACAGAAATAAATAAAAAATTATGTGTATTAATTTTATTTAAAGCCGATATTAGAGTTTGCTCATATGGCTCATAATGTCTTATAGATTTACACATAAAGGCTTTTCTTCTCTAGGAAAGTTGCTTTAATTAAGAATGCCACACAATCATTTTGCGGCTTGAAATGATATTAAAATTTTGTCATTTGAAAGAATTCAGCTTGGAGAGTTATTTCCCCTTCGAGAGTATTATCTCCCTTCCATTTTTATATTTTATGGGAAGGTTCAATAACTAAAAGAATCCATCACTTCTTATCAAAAGAATCTTTGATTTCTTTTTTTACATTAAATTACTAGTATATGAAAATCAAATGACCCTTTAGTAAAGAAGGGTGCAGCGACTATGCATTACTTCCCTTATTTGCCCCTGTAGCTTCGTATAGAAATTAAAAGAAGGCTTATTCGATTGGTAATTGGAAGTTCTGATTTCCTTTTTTAACATCAATATTATTATGGATCATTAAAAGCAATGGGTCCCACCAGTACAGATCAGGGTCTAATAACTTTCTCCAGTCTATGTATAGTAATTGAGCTGGCTCAGAACCAGAATGTGAAAAGTCACCAGAACCCCTTAGCTCACTCATGATGACGTCATTCAAGTCATACTACTATTTCAACCAACTCACCGCAGCCCCAAGCCGCCTGAAACCAACAGAGCTACGCACGCTCCTCCTAAATCCTGATCTATCCAAAGCCTTCTAGAAATGTCTAATTTCCCTTAAATATTTCTGTATCACATCCCCCCACCCCAATAGTGGACGACCTCTTTTCCGTTTAGCACTAGACTGTTGGCCAAAAAGGACAATCTTCGGCAATCTGTTATCCTTCATCCGCAGAACTTGCCCTAGCCATATCAAGCTTTCTCTCATTTTAGCCCTAGAAAGTGGGATTGAACCATACTTTTCGTATAGCCCACTGTTTGAAATACGGTATGTCAGCCGGGTACCCAGAACAATCCGTAAGCAGTTTCTCTGGAAAACAACTAGCAATCTCATCCGCTTTTCGAAACACCCATTCTTCACGACCATATTTGGCCACTTTCATCACTGTAGCTTCCAATATTCTAATCTTGGTTTGCAGACTTATCTTCTTATTCTTCCAAACTTTTTTCTAACTGTGAAAAAACACCCTGAGTTTTGGCTTCTACTTATGACATCTTCACAGCTCCCACCGTCTTTGCTAATAACACTACCAAGGTAAGTGAAGCTGTCACCTGATCAATCTTTTCGTTACCCAACGTCACCTTTTCATATCCACTTATTCCTAGCCTTAGCGACTTAGTCTTCGTAAAATTTATTTTCAAACCTATTCTGGCAACATGGACTCGCAAAACCTCTAAAAGTGCATTCGTTTCGCTCACACTTTCGTCTAGAATTCTTAAATCATCAGCATAGACAAAGTCCAGGAAATATTTTCCTCTCCATTTGATTCCGTGTTCTCCCATTGCCTTTCCTGTGCTCCTTAAGACAAAGTCCATCAAAATGATTGATATAAAAGGGGATAGAATGCAACCCTGCTTACGAAACCATCTGCTAGCCTCATTTCCTACCTTAACCGCAGCAGTGTTATTCTCGTACGAAGCACTAATGACTAATGTATTTCTTTGGTATACCATACAAGGATAAGACCTTTGCTAAAGCTCTTCTATCAGCTAAATCGAACGTTTGCTCATAATCTATAAAAACTGAGGACTAAATGTTTTTGATAACTCAGGCGCTTCTCAATTATTAACCTAGGAGTGAAAATTTGGACGACACATCCTCTACCCCTTTCTAAAACCGCAGTGTTTTTTTCTTATAACTTTGTCTACAGCATCTCTCAGTCTGAATAGTATCATATTACTAAGTATTTTGCTACCTACAGAGACTAGGCTAATGCCTCGATAATTACCTCACTCACTCTTATCACCTTTCTTATACAGTGGTTTAATAAGGGTTTTCCTAAAATTGCTTGGTACTTCCGCTTTTTCAAAAATCATATTTTTAATCCTCAGTAACTTATTTCTAACTTCAGAGCCACCATATTTAAGAAACTCATTTACCACACTCAGCAATTGGGGCCATATTATTTTTTAATCCTATTACTGTCGCTAATTCTTCCTCACAAAACAAATCTTCCTTCACATCCAAGGTATTACAAATTTCTTTCATTTTCCTCTATATTTTTTCCTGCAACTTTATCTTGGTTTAGCACATTCTCAAAATGTCCGGCACATCTGTCTTTAACTCTTTCTTTATTACTAATTGTGGACCCGTTCCTATCTTTAACTGGGACAAGTCCTAATTGACTACTCCCTCTCAATTATTAACATACCAGTAGAATATTTTACTATTATACCGTCTTGCTGCATTTTCCAGATCCTCGGCAATATCACAAAATTTTTATCCTCAGCCGTTTTATCGACATTTTAAATTAGATTCTTTCTAGTTTTAGATTAGGTTTATTTGAGAAATTGATTAAAAAGCTGGAAAATTGTTATTTTTCAAATTGAATGAAAATATGCTAAATTTGAACAATATGCATTTTGATTCTCTTATGAGGCTAGTAAAAGCTGAATTTTGTCGCTTATTGGAATTATCCTTCAACGCCAGTTAATATCCCATGCACAGATATATTAAAAGGATACAATATCTAAAGGATCCCCCTATCTCGTCCATTATAAAGTTTTTTAGTTCGTTTTACCAAATTTTCGTTTTTTTCTAAGGATTTCAACTTAAAAATTAAAATCAAAATTACAAAACATATCTAAAGGATCCACCTATCTCGTCCATTATGACCTTTTTTGGCTCGTTTGACCAAACTATTTACAATTGAGTAACGGGCTATCCCATGCACAGATATATTAAAAGGATACGGTATCTAAAGATCCCCCTAATTCGTCCATTATATTTTTTTTAGTTCGTCTGACCAAACTATTTACAATTGAGGGACCGTCTAGTCAGACGGGGCATGAGACTAGAAATAGGTTTGAGTTCAATAAAAGTCATCTCAAATTTGTTTGACACAGGGTCTCAGATATCACCACCTTAAAATTTGCCTGTACATCAATTGAGGCTAAAATCTTTTTTTCTAATTTTCACTGTTGTTCTGAAGGTGCTTTGGAATGATGGTTAAAATTCTGGTTTGAGAAAATATCTTAAGGTGAGAATGCAACTAAATGTTTTGTAATTATAGTTTTAATTTTTAGGTTGAAATGCTTAGAAAAAGTCTTGGTGCAGAAATTGTTTATATATGTTGGTGTCCAAGGAAGAAGCACATGATCAAGTTCATCCGATGAAGGAAGAGGTAGGCTAATTCTGCTAAAACATGAGTTTGTATTGGTACGCCCTCCCACTGAAAGGTTTCCGTCTGTATATGCTAAAAGGACAGAGGGCGAAGCCCTTATAGTAGGTCGGAGGGATTTAGCTCAATGGGTTTGGGTCAAAGTCTCAAACCCAAGTGAAATACATCAACGCAGAGATTACGTGCTCAAAAAGCTAATAGTTAAAATTTTACGGATCCGCTGAGATAATTTAGAAGGCGTTATTCTAGACATTTAGTAAAACTTGGTTTGATGTAGTGTCTATAGCTGTTTTCTACAAGTTCGTAAATTTACCTCTTTCTGTAGGGTTTTTTGCATAATATCTCTCTTTGTCCTTTCAACAAGACAGAACACAAAGGTCCATAAGTCGGTCCAATCATCTTAATGTTGCCCCGCCGAGAGCACTAGTTGAAGAACAGCGGCACGCGATAGACTTGCATATATTGATTCTCGTTGTCGCCTGTCTTCTAACTGTAAACAGTGTGAGCTTCTTCTTGATGTCATGGCGTCACCATAGGTTCGATACAACAACCAATGAAAAATACGAATTCATCCTCAATTTGTGACCTATTTAGATAGTTTTTATGGCCTGAAATGTCAATATGCCAGTTTTAAGAAAAAAAAATATGTGGCCGATTTCGAGGAGAAACAAACACATAATAATAGAATGAAGGACGATGCTAGTTTAGCGTGTTTGATCGGTTAGAAGACAAAACAAAGTTACAATGGAATGAAGGAGAAGGAACCTCTTACTTTAGCCTGTCCAAATGACTCTGAATAGGAACATTCCTGGTTCTTACTGAATTATATAACGACGCAATGAAAGCCAAAATATGACGAATGGGTAAAAAACTGGGAAAGAAGTTTTTTGGTATCTATTACACATTATTTATTATATTATATATTACCGTGCAAAATTACACATTATTTTGAATGAATCCAAGTAGCTAAATTGAAAGCCATGGAAAAAAATTTGGGAGTAATGATGCAAGAAAATGAAGCGTAAACAAGATCTGCGGCTAGAAGACATGTGACAATCAGCATCACAACAAATATATCGAATCATAAATGAAATCTGGTGTTATTACAGAAACAACAGTGAGAATCACAACGAGTCCCAAAAGAAAACAAATCCTTTAAAATGGATGGTGCTTTGATGCATTAGCAGGAAGAGGTAGTTCAATTCACGCCAGGATTTCTTAACTCAATTGAAATTGCTTATTTGACACCCGTGACTTAAAATTCAAGAATAATGAGTATATATGCACCTTTTTAACAAGCAACTGTGTATTTATTAAGGCATATATGTATGCATATTTTTTTCATTTTGAATGAATCAAAACAGCTAAAGTAAAAGGCATGGAAAAATTTCTGATGTAATGATGCACGAAAGTAAAGCGCAAATGAGACTTTGCGGCTTGAAGATATGTGACAACAATCACTACTACGAATCGTAAATGAAAATAATGGGCAACAAAATCTGCGGTTAGAAGTGACAGGGGCTGACCACATCGAAGTGTAAATGGAATCTACAGTTAGAAGAGTAACAGTGAGAATATTAACGGGTCCGAGAAGAAAACAAGCCCTACAAAATGGATAGTTCTTTGATGAATTAATAGGAAGGAGGACTTGAGCTCACGCAGAAATATGAAGCGTAAACGAAATCTGCAGCTGGAAGACATGTGTGATGCAGCTAGAACTAGCGTCACAATGAATACATCGATCATACATTAAATCTTTGGCTAGAAGAGAAGCAACAGTGAGAATTACAAAGAGTCCGAAGAGAAAACAAATCCTTTCAAATGGATGATTATTTGATGCATTAACTGAAAGCAGGAATTGTATTCTCGCCAGAATTTCTTAGATTATGCTATAAATGAATAAGAGAATCAAATATATAGAATTCTGCCGTGTGCTGAGTGGTAATATATATATATATATATATATATATATATATATATATATATATATATTAAAATTGAAAATTGATACTTTTAATAAAAAAGCCCGATGGACGAATTTCTTTAGAAGTACTATTAATTCAAGATGTTATAGCTTGGATATGGTATGCGATTTATTGGAATTGGTTCTATTTAATACATTTATAAGATTTAATGGGAATTTATAATAAACAAACTGTAGGTATTCCTATGGGTGGGAATGCGAGTCCAATTCATAATAGACCTTTTTTTAAGTCAATTAGAATATGAATATATGATAAATAAAAATAGCCCAAGCAATGTAAAATATAACCTTTCAAATAATAAAAGATATCTGGACGATCTCTGGTAATAAATTGTGCAGAGTTTATTGAGATTTCAAAAAATATTTATCCACAAGAGTTAATTCTTGAGCCTAGCTATGGGATGGGACACTCGACAATTTCTTAGATTTAAATATTAATATTTCAAATAATAATAAATAGTTTTTTAAAATTATATAATAAAACGGATGATTTTAATTTTGAAGTAATTAATTTTCCATTTCTTGAAGTAAGTATTTTTTGGAAGTTTAGTTTGTAGGGGTTTTCAAACAAGCTTGAGGATCTTTAAATTGGTAATTGGTTCCAGATACCAATTAAAAGATACATCTGGACATGTCTTCATTTGTTCCAGAATGGTCTCTTTCAGTGACCTCTGGGATTTACTATGGAAATATTGAAACACTTTTTGTATGTAATTTTTTTAATAGCTTGACTAGTTATGCATGTATTTCACAAGTTTTTACCTGACATAGGTTACTATATAGATCTTATGGTAGAGGCTCCACCGTGCCGGGTAAAGAATGTAAAGCCTCGAAACCCTTTGAAAGGCAGGTGGTATTTCTTCTGATGAGCCCTAAATGGAAGGTTTACTTGGAAATTTTGCTAGATTTAAGGTGCTTTTGCTGGTAAATTTACAACGACTTAATTTATTGATGACAATTTGCAATGTAAAATATAACCTTTCAAATAATAAAAGATATCTGGACGATCTCTTGGTAATAAATTGTGCAGAGTTTATTGAGATTTCAAAAAATATTTATCCACAAGAGTTAATTCTTGAAGCCTAGCTATGGGATGGGACACTCCGACAATTCTTAGATTAAATATTAATATTTCAAATATAAATAAATTAGTTTTTAAATTATATAATAAAACGGATGATTTTAATTTTGAAGTAATTAATTTTCCATTTCTTGAAAGTAAGTATTTTTTTGGAAGTTTTAGTTTGTAGGGGTTTTCAAACAAGCTTGAGGATCTTTAAATTGGTAATTGGTTCCAGATACAATAAAAGATACATCTGGACATGTCTTCATTTGTTCCAGAATGGTCTCTTTCAGTGACCTCTGGGATTTTACTATGGAAATATTGAAACACTTTTTGTATGTAATTTTTAATAGCTTGACTAGTATGCATGTATTTCACAAGTTTTACCTGACATAGGGTTACTATATAGATCTTATGGTAGAGGCTCCACGTGCTAGGTAAAGAATGTAAAGCCCTCGAAACCCGTTAAGGCAGTGGTATTTCTTCTGATGAGCCCTAAATGGAAGGTTTCTACTTGGAAATATTTTGCTAGATTTAAGGTGCTTTTGCTGGTAAATTTACAACGACTTACATTTATGATGACAACTTTGCATGGATTTGGACTTTTCTATTTGGTTGACGGTTCGGGTATACTGTTTGGTCCCTAGGTAGTTGATAGATGGGTTAAGGTAAAAGCCTCGTTCAATGTGCACATTTGTCTCAATTGCTGGATAGGACGACAGTTTTTTTTTTTTTTTTTTTTTTTTTTTTTTTTTTTTTTTTTTTTTTTTTTTTTTTTTTTTTTTTTTTTTTTTTTTTTTGCCAAGTAATTACCTCTTAAAACATAATATACACATATAGTTATATATATATATGTATATAGATATATATATATAGGTTATATATAATATATATATATATATATATATATATATATATATATATATATAATATATATATATATAATGTATAATATATATATATATCTTAGATTTCTTAGGTTATGCTAATAAATGATAAGAGAATCAAATATATAGAATTCTGCTGCGTGCTGAGTGGTAATATATATATATATATATTATATATATATATATATATATATATATATATATCTATAATATAGTATATATATAATATATATATATATATAATATATATATATATATATATATATATATATATTTATATATAGATATATATATATATATACTATATATATATAAATACATATATATATATATATATATATATATATATATATATTATATGCACGTATATATATATATATGTGATATATATTCAGTAGCCTTACAGCTTAATAAAAGTCCTGGCCGAGCTGGTAATACCATCATAAAATGAAAAAAAAAAAAAAAAAAAAAAACTTGAAAAAAACGACGAGGCTGTGACCTCCGACAATGACAATATTTAGCAACCTGTCATCCTTCAACTGCAAAATGTATCCTAGCTATCTCATCCTTTCTCTCATTATTACCCTAGAAACCGGGATTGAACCACATTTTTCGTACAGCTTACTGTTAGAAATACAGTCAGTCAGTCGGTTACACAATACAATCCGTAGGTCTCTGGAATACATTTAGCAATTACTCTTCAGATCCATATTTGACCAGTGTCATCACTGTAGTTTCCGACATTCTAATCTTGGTTAGCACACTTATCTTTCTATACTTCGAAACTTCTTTCAACTGTGAAAAAACCCCTGAGCCTTGGCCATTCTACTTCTAACATCTTCACTAAACCCGCCCTCATTACTAATAATACTACTAAGGTAAGTGAAGCTGTCCGCTTGATTGACCTTGTCTTTATCCATTATCACCTCTCCCCCTTCACTTATTTCTAGTTTTACTGACTTAGTCTTCTTGACAATAATTTTCAAACCTATTTTTACACCCTGAACTCGCAAAACCTTCAAAAGTTCATTCATTTTGCTAACATTTTTATCTAGGATGCTTAAATCATCAACATAATCGAAGCACATCAGAGTTTTACTTCCCCATTTGTTTCGTGCCCTCCCATTCCCTTTGCTGTGCTCCTTACTACAAAGTCCATCAAATGATCCATATAAACGGGGATAGAACGCAACCCTGCTTAATTCCTGATTTAATAAGAAACTGGTAAGCGACCTCACTTCCTACCTTAAACGCAGTGATGTTATTTTCGTACGCAGCACTAATCACTTTAATGTACTTGTCTGGTATCAAACAGTTCGTGGTAACGAACTGTAAGTAAGAAGCGGCCCGGCTCAATATTTCAATATTTTTATTCTTGTTTCAAGTATATAAGTTTCATCAAGTTCAGTTTTTACCCATCAAAAAACTCAGGACCTGAGAAAATTTGCCTGATTTTCAAAAAAGGGGGGAAAAAGTCAAGGAATTTTGATGAAAATCACAACATCAGATTCAATGTATCAGAGCCCTCTACTGTAGAGGTTTCAAGCTCCTATCTCTAAAATGTGGAGTTTTGTAGTTTTTTTTTTTTTTTTTAGGGGTGATCGTATAAACCCAGTGGTCCTAGAATATCGGGAGAGGGCTTATTCGAACGCAAATTAAAAGTTTCAGTGCCCTTTTTAAGTGAATAAAAAACGGGAGGGTAACTAGGCCCCTCCCACGCCTCTTTTTTCTCAAAATCGTCCGATCAAAATTTTGAGAAAGCCGTTTTTGTTCAGCATAGTTGGAAGACGAATAACTATGCCTTAGGAGATATCATGAGCCCCCAGAGGCCCTGGGAAAGGTCTTTAAGTTGAAAAATTTGCCCATTGTTTACGTATAGTATTTGTTGTTGGGAATTATGCATACATTTTTCTGGTGGGGGGGGGGTGTGAATTTTCTGCTGGTTGGATTTTCCACTGGGATAATTTTCCCGTGGGGAGAGAAGTTTCTTCGAAGTGACTTTTTTAGGGAAATTTTACACTGGCTGATTATGTCAGAATTCCTATGCGAAATTCGTTATATGTCTTGGGTTCTCTTTGCCGACTCAATTTTACGCATTGAGATGTTAAGGGTAATTGTCCGGAGTAAATTTTCACTAGGACTGAATTGTCTAGAGAATAAATCCGTTGGGAGGAGGGATTTTTCCGAAGAGGTGCAGCCAGATTTCCTCGCATTATTGAAAAAACGATCATAAATTAAATAAAAAAAACTAGCTTTTTCAACTGAAAGTAAGGAGCAACATTAAAACTTAAAACAAACAGAAATTATAAGTGTATGAGGGGGGTTGCTCTTCCTCAACAGCTCGTTATTTACGCTAAAGTTTGAATTCTGTCCCAGTTCTTTAAGAACGACTCCTGAAACACTATGTTCGTTTAATTAGAACATTAAGAAGCTTTTTTTTAAATTGCAAAAAAAATTTAGCGTAAAAAGTGAGATGTTGAGGAAGAACACCCCTCCCCCTCATACACGTAATAATTTCTTTTCATTTTAAACTTTGATGTTGCTCCTTACTTTCACTTGAAAAAACTTGCTTTGTTTTTTTTATTTAATCATAGATAGCGCAATAGCGCTGCCTAAGTAAAAAACTATGTTGGCACAATGTATTATTTATTTTCTTGTTTTGGCCAGGGCACTTCGTGTCGAAGGAGTTTTGTCGTAGAAAATTCGAAAAGGGCTCATTCGATTGGAAATTGGAATTGCTAGAGCCCTTTTTAATAGTCCAAAGTGATTGGAAGGCATCTAACACCCCTTCCACGCACACCATTTCCCTAAAACGCATTCCAATCAAAATTTTGAGATAGCCATTTTGTTCAGCGTAGTTGATTTCCAGATAGAAATTATGTTTTTTGAAGAGGACAGTCCCCCCACAGCCCTCAGGGCAAGGGTTGTAAGTTTTGTCCCTGGGGGCATATAAGGGTTTTATAGAAAGCTTTGGCATAGAAACTTCAAAAAGGGCTCATTCGATTGGAAATGCAAAGGGCTAGTGCCCTTTTTAATAGTCGAAAAATGATTGGAGGGCAACTAACCCCGCTCCAACGCCCACCTTTTCCCCCAACACATCCAATCGAAATTTTGAGATAGACATTTTGTTCAACGGAGTTGAAAGTTCTGGAAATTAGGTCTTTGAGGATGACAACCCCCCCCCCCCCCCCGCAGCCCTCAGGGCAAGGGTTGTAAGTTATGCCCTGGGGCATATAAGGTTTTTATTGAAAGCTTTGTCGTAGAAACTTGAAAAAGGGTTCATTCGATTGGAAATTCAAAGGGCTAGTGCCCTTTTTAATAGTTGAAAGTGATTGGACGGCAACTAACCCCCCTCACAAACCCCACCATTTCCCCAAACACATACAATCAAAATTTTGAGATAGCCATTTTTTTTACCGTAGTTGAAAGTTCTGGAAATTAGGTCTTTGAGGATGACAACCCCCCCCCCCTACAACCCTCAGGGTTAGAGTTGTAAGTTATGCCCTGGGGATAAATAAGGTTTTTATAGAAAGCGTTGTCGTAGAAACTTCAAAAAGGCCTCATTCGATCGGAAATTGAAATGGCTAGTGCCCGTTTTTTTAATCGTCGAAAGTAATTGGAGGGCAACTAACCCCCCTCACACGCCCACTATTTCCCCAAACACACACAATCAAAATTTTGAGATAGCCATTTTTTTTCAACGTAGTTGAAAGTTCTGGAAGTTAGGTCTTTGAGGATGACAACCCCCCACAGCCCTCAGGGCAAGAGTTGCAAGTTTTGCCCTGGGGACAAATAAGGTTTTTGTAGAAAGAGTTGTCGTAGAAACTTCAAAAAGGGCTCATTCGATTGAAAAATTGAAAGGACTTGGGCCCTTTTTAATAGTCGAAAGGGATTGAAGGGCAACTAACCCCCCTCTGACGCCCACCATTTCCCCCAAACACATCCAATCAAAATTTTTAGATATTCGTTTTGTTCAACGTAGTTGAAAGTTCTGGAAATTAGGTCTTTGAGGATGACACCCCCCCCCCACAACCCTCAGGGCAAGGGTTCCAAGTTATGCCCTAGGGGCATATAAGGTTTTTACAGAAATTTTTGTCGTAGAATCTTCAGAAAGGGCTCATTTGATTGGAAATTGATAGGGCTAGTGCCCTTTTTAATATTCGAAAATGAATGGAGAGCAACTAACCCCTCACTCACGCCCATCGTGTTTTCCCCAGACACATTCAATCGTATTTTTGGATAGCCATTTCGTTCAGCGTAGTTGAAAGTTCTGGAAATTATGTATTTGAGGATGACAAACCTCCAGAGCCCCCAGGGCAGAGGTTGTAAGTTATGCCCTGGGGGCATATAAGGTTTTTGTAGATAGCGTTGTCGTAGAAATTTCAAAAGTGGCTCATTCAATTGGAAATTGAGAGGGCTAGTGCCCTATTTAATAGTCGAAAGTGATTGGAGGTCAACTAACCCCTCTCTGACGCCCACCATTTCCCGAAACACATCCAATCAAAATTTTCAGATAGCCATTTTGTTCAACGTAGTTGAAAGTTCTGGAAATTAGGTCTTTGAGGATGACACTCCCCCCCCCAGAGCCCTCAGGGGTAAGGTTGTATGTTAGGCCCTTGGGTCACATACGGTTTTCATTGAAAGTTTTGTCATAGAAACTTGAAAAAGGGCTCATTCGATTGGAAATTGAAAGGGCTAGTGCCCTTTTTAATAGTCGAAAGGGATTGGAGGGCAACTAACCCCCTCTCACACCTACCATTTCCCCAAAGACATCCGATCAAAAATTTTGAGATAACCATTTTTTTTTTCAACGTAGTTGTAAGTTTTGGAATAAGGTCTTTGAGGAGGGTAAGGGTTGTAATCCCTGCCTTGGGGGCATAACTCTAAAATTTTGAGATAGCCATTCTATTCAAAATAGTCTAAATATCATATAACAAGGCTTTTGGGGTTGAAACAAACCCCAGAGAATAGGGGCAAGGGTTGTAAGTTATGCCCATGGGTATTTAAGGTTTTTATGGAAGGGATGGTTGTTTAACTTCAGAAAAGGATCAGTCTTCCTCCCTGAAAAAGACTATGTCAGTATAAAACGAACAGAAATTAATCAAAAAAAAACTTTTTGCACAAAATAAATTATTCACAAAAAAAGTGAAGAACTCCATTAAACCAAAAATGAACAAAATAGAATCAAATAATCTACTAAGCATACCACTATCACAAATCAGTATCAATAAATAAATGAAACCCAAAACAAACAGAAATTAAAAATATGTCAAACTCAAAACGAGCAGAAATTAATCTGAATAGGGTTCTAAACCCTATGCTTTCTAAAAACCAGAATATAATTTGTACTTTACTGAAAAAATTCTTTAAATGTTTTCACTTTTATAACTTTAAGAAATAAAAAACTAATTAAGATTTTATTGGAAAAATATCAGCATATGTATGTTAAACTGACAATGCACATTTTCTTTAGTAAATTCCTTTGAATTTCTTTTAGTAAAGTACAAATTATATTTTGGCTTTTAGAAAGCATCCCGGATTTGCGGGAGCAGAGTGGTACTGAGACGAAATTGTGACGATAGGATATCATTATACATTTTTTTTTTATTCATCTTTTTCGCCATTTGTTGCCTGTGTCGTACCGAAATATTAACTTTCAAGTTTTGAAATACAATGAAATACCAATCAAGTCTGCTGACAGCTAAACAAAGAAGTGGTTGTAAATTAACTATTATAAATTGATAAAAATGTAACTATAAAATAACTATTATTAACTATTATAAAGTGGTTGTAAATTAACTATAAATAGAATGTGAGCAAAGTTTTAGACAAATTTAACTTATGGATACCTTACGAAAGCGTAGTGGATGAGAGCATGCCCGGTGTGTCATGACTTTCCGGTTCAATCCCACCTATCGTAAGGAAAATTGAAGGTTTTTTTTCACCATTAATTTTTTTACTGTTTGAATCAATTTCATATCTTTGTTTCTTTCCGACTCAACATGATTTTTCTCTTTTACCATTTGGGTAAACATTTCAACTTTTTAGATATCAGCCTAAGTTTAATAGGGAAAACCCAGCCAATTACAGTAAATACTTTAACTTTTTTATTTAAGTTTTTTGAGTAGCTTCGGAATGTTGCTTGGTAATATTATTAATGTTTGGTTTGGTTAATGGTTGGTTTTGGTATTAATGGTTGGTTGGTAATGTTGCTTGGTAATGTTGGTTGGTTTTCTTGAATTGGAATTTTGATGTTTCAGTTTTCCTAGTCTGTGGGCAAAACAACATATACGGAAGAAAACATTGACAGAAAACTATGACAGTCATAGGTTGCGGTTTCGGCTTCGGAAAATTTGTATGTCAATCCTAACAGGTAGAAACACTTTTGCTTGGGGGGATGTGGACAGCAATTATTATCCAAGTGTTTGCCCAAGTTACGACAACACTAATCTTTATAAAGATACATCCACTTTTTGTATCACAAATATCACAGTATCAACAGTAACCGAAATTCTTACAAGTGTAATTTTTGATAACAATGTGGGTATCAAAAGAACTGACTTATTATGATGATTCCGAATAATCACGTTAAAATCATTAAGTTTCCGAATTTGCAAAATTATACTTTTTTCAAATTTTTTTTTTTTTTTTGATAGACATGGATCTTTTTTTTTTCTTTTTTGGAAATGTTTCAGTCATGGATCTTTCTTGAAGTGGCGACCGTATCGAACCAGTGGTCAAAGAAAGTAGGGAGAAGGCTCATTGAAACATATGTTGATAGTTTTAGTGTCCGTTTTCAGTAGCGAAAGAGATATGCCACGATAGGGGATATCCTCAGCCATTGTGTGACATAGAACAACAATGTTTGCCCAAAAAAAAAATCCAAAGTGCTATTGAGTGAAAATTCTGAGACAGCAAATTGATATAAAATTACTGAAAAGCTCTATATATAACTTTTTGGTTTCAGATGAGGGAGGGGTCTTATCGAATCAGCGGTCGTAACAACTTCGCAGGGATTGATTTAAATTATTGAAATCTCTATATACAGCTTTCCTGTTTCAGAAGAGGGAGGGGATCCTATAGGACCGGCGGTCGTAACTACCTGGCGGGGATCTCGTTCGATTGAGTTCTAGTTCGAACGATTCACGAATTATGGCGTCGATTTTAATAATTAAAAGTTACAGGAGGGTAACTAGACTCCTTCCCTCGCCATCGTTTGGCGCTTGGGCCCGTTAGAGCCAAAATTGACGATGCATTAAAATTTCACAGTTGCCATTTAAAAATTCTAAATATATAATTTATATAAATATAAATCATCTCAAATATATGAATATATAATAATAATATATGATACAATATATACATTTTGATATAATAATAATAATATAATTTATTTTTGACCCACTAACATTATAGAAAAGTGGAATAACAAAAGAAAATAAAAGGTAAAGACATACAAAACAAAACACATGCAAAACAATATCAATATAAAGAACTACAAATGCAAATCAGAACAATCGCACAAGAGGATGAAAAGGACCCAACCGCTTGCAGGCCTCATCTTTTAACTTGGAGTCCAATTTATTATATAATGTCAATATATCAGTTGCATTAAACATTCGAATAATCTTACGGTTTCTATACCAACGAGGCAAATACAAAAGATATTTACAATAACGGAAATACAAAAACTCTAATATCCTGCATATCACTAGTATTAAAAAATGGGCGCAAACCTGATAGAAAAAGAATGGAATGGTCGCAATATGTAGAATAGAGTTTAGCCAATGCCTTACAAGAATGTCAGCCGCGATTTGGGACAATTTTAGCATAACCTGCTTTAGGCTTATTCTTAATATCTGCAAGTGCACTAGCATGGATAGCTGAAATAGAAGAGCAGATACTAATCCCGAGCCAACGCAACGCAGGAGCCAGCTTAACTGAAAAAGAACTACAACTCAAATCACTACTTGGTTTTTTTTAGCATTGAAAACTAAATATTCACATTTTTCAGCATTAAGAACGAGGCCAATTTTTTCCAAAAGCTTAGAAACAAACTGGGTAGACTTAGCTAGGGTGAATTTTGAACGGCTAATAAGTAATAAATCACCTGCATAAGCAATATAAGATAAATTAGTTAGACCGTAAAACACGACGGAAAAATACGAGAAAGCACAGGGTATAAACAAGCATTAAAAAGGTATGGTGACAGAACCCCTCCAGACCTAAGTCCAGACCGAATAAGAATATTACCAAAAAGATCTCTCCTGACCGAAGTCGAACATATGATTTGCATAACGAAGGACACATACTACATATGAATTCACTCCAAGCTGGGTAAGAGAATACCATAGTTGGCTGTGACAAACCGAGTCAAAAGCTTCTGAAATATCTAACGCACATAAATGTACTTCAGAACCATCTTTTTGTGCTTGAATTAAAAAAGAAGTAAGAATTCGATGCGCATGTTGGCATCCTATATTTGGTTTAAACCCAAATTGATTGGACGCATAATCAACTTTTGGAAGAATTTCAGGAAGCAGGACATATTCAAAAACTTTGCTCAGCGAAAAGGCTACCGTAATAGGTCTATATGATGCGCAATTAGTCGGATCTTTCCCACGTTTAAGAATCGAAGTGACACTCCCGCACAAAATAGAATCAGGCACCAAAGACGTACATAGACAAATTTGAATAATAACTGCAAATGATAAATCAATTCTTTCGAATCAGTATGAAGGTGAAAAACACTAATACCATCAATATCACATGATTTAGATTTTAAATTCTTAACACAACGAATCACGCAGTCAGCAGAAACGGGAGGCACATGGCCTTTGTAAATTTTCGCAGGCCACTCTCAGTTTGTAGAGGCTAACAAACTGAGAGTGAACCGCATAATTCATAATATTAAAAACCTTATTATAATGATTAATCCAAGAGGCATTAAGGATCCGA
>JAPEVW010000225.1:0-40000 GCA_027921565.1 Artemia sinica | reverse complement strand
GTGCTGGCATCTGACGGAATATAGGGTGGGCGAGTTTACATATTGTCAACAAAGCTTTTTTTGTTGTAGATGGCTTGTGGAACAGATAATTTCTTTTAAAAGAGTGCCAAATTTATCGAGAAGATTGAGTTTGATATCCAACCTGCCACTAGAAGATTACGCTTGATTAGGCTGCTGGCCCCCCATCACTGCCAGAAATTTGAAGTCTTTAGATTCAAATTTTACTTTCTACACAAAAAAAGTATCAATTTTTTATGAAGAAGTATTTATTTTTGAAGCTTGAGAAGGATAGATAAGGTTTTGTTGCAATAACTTATAAACAAATAGTATGACTGATGATAATAGTGAGGAAAAAGTGGGCTAAAAAAGGAATTAGCCTAAAAGGCAAAACTGAACTGGAGTATATAAATCCAATATAAAAAAAATAATAAAGATCCTCCAAAGCCATTAATAGTTTATTGGGCGTCAACAATTGTGGAAGTTTCAGTGGTCAGATCTTTCTTTCTGTTTTTTTTTTCTCTCTCTCTCTCTCTCTTTCTCGTCCAACCTTGCGGCCGCAAGGGTTAAGCCCTGAACCCTGTACTTGCGGGCAGAGATCAATCAAGTGGTTGATCAATCCAGTTGAGATCGCTACCAAAGGTTGATGTTATATATATATTTTTTTTAATGTTACATAAAAAAAAATGTTGACGTTTCTTATGATATTTTGTTTTATGATTGCAGCTTTTTATTTATTAAAACCTATAATGTGCTATTTAGGCTACAGAACGTGCTAATCCTAGCATAACTAAAGCCGCCCAAAGAGCCAAAAAAGGCCACTTAAAGCTTAAATCACATACGCACGCAGATTTAGAAAAGAGATAGCATTCCTAGTAACTTAGGATTAAAATAATGATACTTTTTCTATTTTCAGAAAAAAAAACTAAAATTTTGGAACGATTAAATAAAAAAAAAGTTGGTCCAGTGACAGAAAATATTGTTTCATGTTGTTGTTGCCTCGTCCTTTCGCCATCAAACAGTTCGTGGTAACGAACTGTTAGTAAGGAGCGACCCGGCTCAAAAGTAACCGAAACTCTAAAAATGGAGTTTTGATACCAATAGATACATCAAAAGAATCAGATTTTAATGCTGATTTCAAATATATAAGTTTCATCAAGTTTAGTTTTACCCATCAAAAGTTACGCGCCTGAGAAAATTTGCCTGATTTTCGAAAAAAAAAAAAAAAGGGGGAAACACCCCTCAAAAGTTATAGAACCTTAATGAAAAATCACACCATCAGATTCAGCGTATCAGAAAACCCTACTGTAGAGGTTTCTAGCTCCTATATGTAAAAATATGGAATTCTGTATTTTTTTTACCAGAAGGAAGATCACAGATGCGTGTTTTTTTTTTTTTTTTTTTTTAAGGGATGATCGATCAGTATCGATCCAGTGGTCCTAGA
Source organism: Artemia sinica (assembly GCA_027921565.1). NCBI lineage: Eukaryota > Metazoa > Arthropoda > Branchiopoda > Anostraca > Artemiidae > Artemia > Artemia sinica. Next base: position 38,559 of record JAPEVW010000225.1, on the reverse strand, counting down.
ATATCGTGGGAGGGCTCATTTGAACCGAAATTAAAAGTTCTAGTGCCCTTTTTAAGTGACCAGAAAAAAAATGGAGGGCAACTAGACCCGTTCCACGCTAATTTTGATACGCTAATTTTTCCCAAAGTCACCCGATCAAAATTTTGAGATAGCCATTTTGTTCAGCATCGCGTCGAAAATATAATAACAATGTCTTTTAGAATGACTTAATCTCCCAAGTCCCCGTGGGGAGGGCTGAAAGTTATGAACTTTACCCAATGTTTACATATAGTATCGGTTATAGGGAAGTAATACAGACATTTTCACGAGGGATTTTTTCTGTTAGGGGGGGGGGGGGGGGGGGGGGGGGGTCGGGGTATATATATGGGAGGATCTTTTCATAAAGGAAGTTTTCATGGGGAAGGGACATTGACATGCTACGAAGGGGGCGCTGGATTTCCCAGCATTATTTAAAAAATGATCAGAAATTAAATAAATAAAAACAAGTTTTTCAACTGAAAGTAAGGAGCAACATCAAACTTAAAAAAACAGAATTTATTACGTATATGATTGGGTTCGCCCCCTAGTCAATACATCGCTGTTTAAGCCAAATATTTTTTAGTACTTTCATAAGAGCTATTTATTCTAATTAACGGCCTTTGTGATTAAGGGGTCTTTTTTAAAGAATTAGGACAAAATTTGAACTTTAGCGCAAAGAGCTAGGTATTGACTAGGGGTGTGAACTTCCTAATAGACGTATTAAAAATATATGAATGTATAGAAGTTCGTTACGTAAGTTAATTCCTAAGTTACGCATATTTATTTCTAATAAAAACGTTCGTAAATAAAATTAAACAACTTTCGAGAAACCCATTTAACCAAATAAAAATAAAATTAATATGCAAATTTTGTTTTAATTATTCATGTACGGTGAGCCAAAATCAGAACCTGCATTAATTCAAAAACGTTAAAAAATTACATTAAAACAAACAAGTTTTTTTAACTGAAAGCAATGAGCGACATTAAAACTTCAAACGAACAGAAATTATTCCATATATGAAAGGGCTGTCCTCTCCTCAACGCCTCGCTCTTTACGCAAAAGTTTTCTATTGTTTTAAAAATAGAGTTGTGAGAAAGAGTCTAACTTTAGCATAAAGAGCGAGGCGTTGAGGATGGGACAGCCCCTTTCATATATGGAATAGTTTCTGTTCGGCTTAATTTTAATGTCGCTCCTTACTTTCAGTTAAAAGAACTTGTTTTTTTTTTTTTTAATTAGAAAGTGTCGTGGGAACTAACCGACAAATTTTCGTTTATGAACTGAAAGTAAAAGACGAAGCTCAAAACCAACAGTGTTAATGCTTTCCCCTGTGTGGAACTTTTTTTAAGATTCAAATAGGAACAATATGTATAGCTAAAGGGACCATGCTCATAGGGTAGCCCACTTTTCGCCATCTGGTGTCTCAGAGTGCAACTTGTCGTGTACGATATAAGAAAATGGGAGCCTTCAAGGAGACTTTGATTCTAGTTTACACTAGATCTAATATTGTCAGGACAGTATTTGAGTCAATATCATCCTCCCCTTTTGCGCTGATTAAACGAAAACACGCTCATAAATGAAACTCATTTATAATGATCAAAAGGAAAAGTAACAGTTCGTTTGATGAAAGAAAAAATGCTAACACTGTCTGATGACATTTTTTTTTTACATCGTATCTTTTATCCTGTTCCTATGCCATTGTAAAAGGTTTGGTCGTCTCCATATTGCCCTGAGTTACATTAGAGGTAGACCCCGGCGCCGCGCCGATGAGGGAAGACCGGCGGCGGCGGGGCCAAAAACAGCATGCCGCGCCGCCTGCGTAGTCAATTTCGACCGCAAACATTAATGTTTTCATCAGTCTTTCTCAAATCATAGCTTAAATTTGCTACAGATTCGAGCCTATTCATGAGTTCAAAAAATTCACAAGTCGCTGGCTGGAAACTGGTCTTCTTCGTTATTCATCAAGAGAATTTTTGTCAACTTTTCAAGTTTTTGGCATCCCTGCTTTCAATAAAAAAAAAATCAAGGTACTATCGCTTAAATATAATAACTCCCTATGCCTCCCCCCTCTGGATACTATCTTGATAGGATACCGTCTCTGCTTTAAATAATAAAAAAAAAATAACTTATTGGCACCCCTGCTTTCAAAAAACAATCGAGGTATTATCATTTAAATATGATAGCTCACTAACCCCCCCCCCCTCTGGATACCACCTTGATAAAATGCCGTCTCTGCTTTAAATTAAAAAAAAATAACTTTTTGGGATCCCTGCTTTCATTAAAAAAATTTCGAGATATTATCATTTAAATGTAATACCCCCCTACCTCTGGATATCACCTTGATAGGATACCGTCTCAGCTTTCATTAGAAAAATAAGTTACTTACTAATTAACTAGGTCACTATATGGTTTCAAACAAACACGCAAAATAACGTTAAACAGCTTAGTGTTCCTGGAAAAAAAATTGAGGGTATGAGTAAAGGGGTACAAAGACAACAACAAAAATGTCGAAATTATTCAGATATACCTCAAATTATTGGAAAACTGAGTCATAGATTCGCCGTGGCATTCAATAAGATTCAAGGAATCTAATTAAAAGGGAGCAAACACAAAAGCCAAATTAGGCCAGTAGCCTATGAGAAATCGTAAAATACCCAAAACAATGAACAAGTCTTAATGGGGGGGGGCCCTGGGTCTATCAAAATATTTCAATGGTTTCCCAGGGAATTTGATATCATTTTCTTCTGTCTCCACTTTAAATGAAAAAAATAATTATCTTTTTGGCATGCCTGCTTTCAATAAACAAAAATGAGGTATTATCATTTAAAAATGATAGCCCCCTATCCCCCCCCTATAGGCAATAATTTACAATTTTATTTATGAATCATATTTTTGGGATAACTTCTGGTTCAATCCTTAATTCCCCAACCTTGTACAAAGCTTAGTCTATAGCTAAATTTTGTCTCAATAGAAGTTTTTTTTGGCAGGGGGGGGGGGAGGGGTAAAAAACGTTTCAGAAAGAAGATTGTATTTTCTATCAGGCGTTCAACAATTGAGTATTAAACATTAAGAAAATCTTATCTAAAAAACAGCAAAAAAAAAAAAATCTGCAAACTTACAATTCAGCTGTAGAAACAATCTGTCGGCTGTCAATTTCAAAATCCATTTGAAGGCTGAACCTGTATAGTAGTGAATTCGTTCTATAATACTATTCAACTTGAAAATAAAATTCTTGACTGCGAACGATGTTAGAAATAGTGATTGGGAAACTTTATTCGAAACGATTTAAACTCATTTCATAAAGGACGATACGGTTTTTTTGTCAACATATGAAGAACTGTGTATATTGCAATATTTGCAATTGCATATTGCATCTGTCTGGTTTCATGCAAAGTAACAAAAGAGACGAAAATTATGAACAAGAAAGTAGTGAAGAATTATGGTATGCAAAGTAATATTTGGCAGGGAAAGTCACTGGTGATAAATCGCTAGGGGTGGCACCGTGATTGCGTGATTTTCGGGGATTCGGGGAACCAAATTTTTTTTCGGGGTGACGCATAGATTTTCGGGGAAATACCCGAAAAAAATTCGGGGGGGATAGTGCAAGCTCTGCTAGGTTTCTAATCAGGAAAATCGAAATACTAAACCACACGAGAAGGGAAAGCTCCGATTTTGCGGTTGACGCAATGAAAAATTGCCGCAAAATTAATTTAAAGTCGACCGAACGCCGCCGTCTCTGTCGGCGGCGGCACGCCGGCGGCGTTCGACCGGGTCTCTCGTCGGCGGCGTTTGGTCGATCCGCCGGGGTCTAATTAAAGATTATGTCACGTATTCTTTGTTTATCCTGTCTGGGCCCAAGCGTCCAGTTAAGCTCCTGGCTAAGCCAAGATATTGAGGCAATATAAATGCGTGTTTTTAAAGTTACAATGGGAGGAAGCTATACTTCATACGAAATGGTCTTTGAATTACTGGGACTTAAGTCACTCCACAACCGGCACCAAAATCTTAGAATTAAATTTGGACAATGCGTTGTAAGAGGCTCAAAACACCAGGTCTATCCTCCCATGAACGTTCTCCCGAACACACTCATCAGAAGACAAAACAGGTTGGAATTGTCAGTATTCTTTTGTTCCCTTTTTCATGGGTCTGTTTATCAGCATAAAGCAATTGTAGTTCGTGTTTATGCAATTTTTATGAACCTTGTAAACAGCTCAGTTTTATTGCTTCTTAGTGCTATGTCGAGTGTGTCAATGAATATGTCTATGTCTTCTTAAATTTTTTAAAAAACACAGAAAATAAGGTCTTTGAGCTTTCTATTCCCGCATGACCTGTTTTACTGAACTTAAAATAAGAAATAAATTGTAAACCCGCCTTTTGTATCTGAGGTAGAATACACAAGATTATGTCAGATTATCTCTGAGTACGCATGTTAGAGCATTTATAAAGGCACTTTTGGATTCTAGCCCTTCAGCTGCATCTGAACTGACGTAGTACGTTACAGATGCAAATTGAAGTTCTGGCGGTACTTAAATTGAATAAAAGTTTTGACCGAATGCGGTAAGCTATGTCAATCGAGATTGGCCAAGTGATGTCGCCATGGAAATTCTGATTGGTATCTCTGACTGTAAAATCAACTCTTTGAGACAGAAAAATTCCTTCTAATTCCTGTTTAAAAGGAATACCAACTATTTTTTTTTCACTGTATAGTGTGACGCCTTTATTATTTTTAAACCCATTTTGCCGTCGAGTATTTTGGTAATTTTTTCAGCTCTCATTCAAAACTGAAACGGACCGAATATTCCTTTTGTTTAATATTATTTTTTTTTTTTAGTATCTTCAAATTTAAAAAAAGCAAGAATCTATCTGTAGAAAAGGATTTTGAATCATTAACATCTTGTTTTATTCGCATCTTTTGTTTTAGCGTGTCAAGCCAGTTCACCCAGATATAATTGCTTACATACGAAGAATGACGGAAAGCGGTATCACCCTTGGATCCCAAATGATGATTTGTGTTGATCGTTTCGTAAGGCAAACTTCCCAGAGGCTGTATTACCTGAAAATTTTGGTAGGCCAAATATTTAAAATCGGGCTTTAGACCCAAGGAAATATTAAACTGTATAGAAGGACTTTTGGATTCTATTACACGGGCGTAATAGGAACTAAAAACTATTGGTGCTACCGACAGTGCAGCGTTACGTAGCAAAACTAAAAAGTCTAAAATAAGCTTAAATTAACTTCACTTTTAGTTTCTTAAAGGTCAGATTTAAATTGAAAGTGAACAGGAGTGAATGTGTAAAAAAAAAATCTAATCTGCTCTAGTATCAAAAAGCTAATCTTCTATCTTAGACCGATATCTTATCGGTCTTCTCGGGGTTTGTTCTTTATTGGCTGTATGGGTATTTTGTCATAGGTATCAACTATAAGTTACGTGAACGTATAGGTTTCGTTGACTACATGACGTTAGCTCTACCCACAAAGAACAAAGCCACATGGGCACCGATTGAAATTGCCTTATTTGATATCTGGAGAAAGAAGCTAAGGTCTTCAGTTTTAGCGGAGCCTCTTGGGAGGGGGGATGTTAAGGTTTGTCTAATATCGCGTGTATTTTTTAACTAAGTTATTTTGTATCATGTTTTCCTCCTTTTTGCTCTGGGTGGCTGTTTATGTAAAATATTTATGTAGGAGTAATTTTTCTATATGATACTGTTTTTGTCACTGTCTTAGCAGAAAACTCCTTAGTCCATGAAATTTTTTGTTACACACGTAGATTAAGGTCTCAAGTAAAGGGTGATGGGCCAAGTGAGAGTGGAGGCATCCATACGAAATGCGAGAAGGATTTTGGGGATGGTTTTAGAAAGGATGCGTGGGTTTGATTTTCAAGTTAATTTCTGCTCAACTATCTAGTGTAGCTTCCATCTCAATCAACTTCTTAAAATTACTTCCCCTTCCCCTACTCTTTAAAATACTTACTTACTTAATCCTCATGCCGGGGTGGTGTTGAGAGCGTCTTCAGCCTTCTCCACAAGGGGTGGTCATTAGCAAGGATCTCTGCATCGGACAGCAAAATTCCAGCCTGGTCCAGGAATTTCATGAGACTGTCATTCCACTGGAACTTGGGTCTTTCTCTTGGACGTTTCCAGCCGCTTCTTAAAATTGCAGTGGATAAATCCACTACTAGACATACTGTGGCTTACGGTTCAAACCTCTCTGTCACAAGGCCATCTCCATCAGGGAGTAGTGAATATTGAAGTATATATAACGAATTAAGTGACACAGCGCAGCTGCGCGTTGTTCTCGGGAGACTTTTGCTACTATGAGTTTTTTGTTTAATATGGTATGTTTGCGAAGTAAAATTTCAGCAAAAATCTTGTAGTCTCTTCTAAAGAGGAAAGGGAGGGGGATATAAGGTCATATTATGTAGTTATTCTTTATTTGGGAACCCTAGATGTAGAGACTTGAATTAAGTCTGTTAGTGTGTATTTGCAAAATTGTTTTCATAAACATATTTAAACAGATAAAATCTAATATTTTACAATTTAACATGCCGAAATTTAAATTACATAACTTACCGGAAATTTAAGGAAAATTTAAGGATAAAAATACAAAAAAGGATAAAATTTATGCTGCCGTTTTGCAGCATCAGTCAAAGTAAAAAAAAAATCTCCTTTGCTCTTTGGCAATGAGAGACAAATGCATGCACAAAAAGTTTAACCTAAAAAGACAAAAAACCAAAAAAAAACAATCTAAAGTAAGCAAAAGGGCAGAATGTGATTAAAATTTCTTCTGCTTAGGGTTAAAACAAAATTGAAATAACATATTGAAGAACAAATGATTATAGAATCTGCAAGAAAGGGGAATTATGCCCAAGAAAGAAATGAGCAAACGGAGAGAAGATATACGAGAGGTTTTAAACGATACAGGAAAAAATTGTTCTGATTATTAACTAGAAATGAAAGAAGCGTTGTATGTTCAAATCTTCCTGAGGCCAGTGTGATCAAGTTTTCTTGATTATATTTTCTGAGGTTTTAATGTCATAACAATGAATTATCCCCCCTGACTAGATTTATACTCTTTCTTGGTAGCCAACCTTACTGGAAAGGAATTAAAAAATTCGGAGCGTCATGGAAAGCTAGATGACCAGAAAGAAAATAGCCTGAACGTCACGAACGTTCGACCAAACGTAGTCAGAGGTAACACTGAATACCGTGTTTGTGTCTTTATTCGCAGATATCGATTTGACCTCTGTGAAGGAGGAGGAAAGCACATATCTAAATTCTTATCATGAGGAGCTTTACTAATATAAGTCTTCTTGCTTATATTTTTTGAGGTTTTAGTGTCAAAGCTCTAGATTTATAGTCTACCTTACCTACTAGTTTTATTGTCTACTAGATGTATGCTCTTTATTGGTAACCGACCTTATTGGCCAGGAATTAAAATATTCGGAACGTCATAGAAAGCTAGATGACCAAAAATACAATAGCCAGAATGTCACGGACGTTCTTAACCAAACGTAGTCAGAGATAACACGGAATGCCACGTTTGTGTCTTTATTGGCAGATGTTGATTTGACCTCTGTGAAGGAGGAGGAAAGTATATCTCTAAATTCTTACCATGAGGAATTTTTACTATATAAGTCTTCTTGCTTATATTTTTTCGAGGTTTTAGTGTCAAAGCTCTAGATTTATAGTCCACCTTACCTACTTAGTCTACCTTACCTACTAGTTTTATTGTCTACTAGATGTATGCTCTTTATTGGTAACCGACCTTATTGGCCAGGAATTAAAATATTCGGAACGTCATAGAAAGCTAGATGACCAAAAATACAATAGCCAGAATGTCACGGACGTTCTTAACCAAACGTAGTCAGAGATAACACGGAATGCCACGTTTGTGTCTTTATTGGCAGATGTTAATTTGACCTCTGTGAAGGAGGAGGAAAGTATATCTCTAAATTCTTACCATGAGGAATTTTACTAATATAAGTCTTCTTGCTTATATTTTTCGAGGTTTTAGTGTCAAAGCACTAGATTTATAGTGCACCTTACCTACTTAGTCTACCTTACCTACTAGTTTTATTGTCTACTAGATTTAGACTCTTTCTTGGTAACAGACCTTATTCAGGAATTAAAAAATTCGGAACGTCATGGAAAGCTAAATGACCAAAAATAAAATAGCCAGAACGTGGCGGACGTTCTTAACCAAGCGTAGTCAGAGGTAACACGGAACGTCGTGTTTGTGTCTTCATTGGCAAATGTTGATTTGACCTCTGTAAAGGAGGAGGAAAGTACATCTCTATATTCTTATCATGAGGAAATTTACTAATACAAGTCTTCTTGCTTATATTTTTCGAGGTTTTATTATCAAAGCACTAGATTTATAGTCTACCTTACCTACTTAGTCTACCTTACCTATTAGTTTTTATTGTCTACTAGATTTATACTGTTTCTTGGTAACCGACCTTATTGGCCAGGAATTAAAAAATTTGGAACTTCATGGAAAGCTAGATGACCAAAAATAAAATAGCCAGAATGTGACGGTCGTTCTTAATCAAACGTAGTCAGAGGTAACACGGAACGTCGTGTTTGTGTCTTTCATAGGCAGGGGGTTGATTTGAGAGGAAGAGGGAAGTACGTCTCTTATCATAAGCAACATTGCTAATATAAGTCTTCCTGCTTATATATTTGAGGTTTGGTTTTTGTGTCAAAGCACTAGATTTAAAGTCTACTTCCTGCTCTTTCTAGGTAAACGACCTTATTGGCCAGAAATTAAAAAAATACGAAACGTCATGGAAAGCTGGATGACTAAAAAGAAAATAGCGAGAGCGCCACGGACAAGATCATTGCTCGTGACAGACGTTCATATCGTCCTACCGATCTGAATGATCCTGAAATGCAGAAACGGGCTGACAAAAGTATCAATATAAGTGGCGATGTGTGGCTTGACGAATATGGTGAATTTTGCTATGAAATAGAAAACCAACAACCAAATGAAGTTGTAGTGACAACAGAGGACGGAGAAAGAAATGAGGTGGTTACAGATATTGTTGTTGAAGAACTTGAAGACTTTTATGAAGAGTACTATGTTGAGGGGGGGGGGAGAGGAAGTTGTTGAAGAAGAGCTTGTTTGTGCAGAAGTTTTAGAAGAAGAAAAGGAAGGAGAATCCACAGACCATGTGGATGTGTTACAAATATTACGTCAAAGAAAGAACGATCCTTCAGGCTATGAGCGACGTGTACTACAGGCGCAAGAAACTTTGCGTGAATTGACTGAAAGAATATCGACTTTAAGTTATAGTGTAAATGAGGCTACCTCTTTAGAGTTTGCTCAAAGATTTCTAATTGATGCTATTGAACTCTTGGAGGAAAACCTAGAATGTAACGAAAAAAACTAGTGATAATGTAGATCATGAGGCGTTTTATGTGTCTTTTAGTGATCAGAATAATGCAAGCAAAGCTACTGCAGAAATGGTTAATGAGACAAACATGTCAGTGGTTACCAGTACATCTGCAGTTGTAAAAATAGAAGAACCTGCTTACCACGATGTTCCAACTTCCAATAATTAAACTTGTACAAATGTTGTTTTTTTTTGTATCAGCTGTTAATTCTGGTATTATCTAATTAATAGGGAGGAGAGAAATCTCTCGTTAGGGAAATATAGCTTTCTATATGGGAACTAATATTAATAGAAAGTGAAACAAATACAATATCGGTTCAGTATCAAAGTGAATCAAGTCAATATTTTCTGTTTTTTAAAGCACCGATGGCCATACCTGCACAGGGGGGAGGAGGGGGGGTGGCAGGATATAATATTGGCAGAAAAAGGGACTACCAAAGAAAGTTGGAAAATAGTTGCCTAATATTGTATTTTTAGTAATTTGAACACTTTCGCCTTAGAAAAGTCTGAAACCCTCCACCCTCCTTGTAAGGGTTGGACCTTGGCCGACCCTGTGTTGATCCTTCAATATAGATTATATTCCATCTTTTTTTTCATTGTATATGGAACTTCACTATTATTCTTGTATTTCTGAAATGTAACAGCGGTTGTGGAAGTTTTTTAAAAATATCTAATTTCCTTTTATAGCCTCAGTGAAATGAACCCACTTGACTTTATTTTTGGTTAATTTTCCTCGGTTGTTATTCAAAGAGAGATCATCCCTATCATTCTGAATATGTATTAGAATTGTTTGCTGGTCAAAAATATGTCATGAGTAAGAGCTTTTATTTCGGTCAGCTAACTTTAGTAGGCTACATAACCAAAGTTCTTTTTTGTTGGCTTGATTTGCAAAGAGGAAAAATATGATTTGATTCCAAACCAGCCGACTAAGGACACAAAGAGCCTCCAAAAAATATGATTTGATTCTTTTTTCGTTAATGTTTTTTTTTACTGATAGATATATTCAAAATAGAGCTGTAGCGTGCAGCAAACTCTAGCAACACGAAAGCTAAAACCTCACAGCTGATCCAGGAACGTTTCGATGTGGTGTCCATGTTGGTTTTTTATAAGTACTTGTATAAACCCTCCATTAGAGGAGCTATCGAAGCTTGTTCCTGATAAAGCGAAGCCCTTGCGATCAACTCGCCAAAGTACAGCTCGTCAGGACTACCTTGAGCAGGGTACTCCCCGCCAAGAATATCTGAAAACGAGTTTCGGCCGGTGATCAGTTGCCACATGGAATAGATTGCCAGTAGAGGTATTCCCGAAAAAATCCTTCCCTTGACGCATTCAAGAAAAGGTATAACAAGTACCTCAGTGTTAGAAAATGAGGTAGCTACTAGGACTAGCGGCAAATCATCATCTGTGATGGAGCCGTGAAGCTTGTAATAAAAAAAAAGTCATACACCAACATGATCATTTAACAATAAGCCATAGGGATGAACAGTAGAAAGTTAAGGTATGATCAGAAATTTTTTGCCAAGAGATAGAGGATGTATTCATAAAACGAAATTTGTGATCAAAATCACTTTGGTTGGTCCTAGTCCACTGCGCAGGAATCTGTCTTAGATTTTGAGTGAGGTAGTTGCTACAAAGTGGTGGTTCCTATTGATCGTCATCCCACCTTTGCTGAAGTCGAGTGCAAGTTCTTTGACTGTTTCATGTATGTTTCATTCTAGTATGTTGAGTATGGTGACTACCCCGTCAACTGCTTGCAATTCCCAGAATAGCTGTAAATCCTTGGACTGGAACGTCTTCTCGTAAACGAATAACTATGTGATAGGGGATTCTTCTTTTTTTTTTGCTGTAACTTTCTGTGATGTCCAGGGTTTATAGTCAAAATTGAATCATCTTTGATTGCTGATTTCAACTTTCATAATTCAAATTAGCTAAATAAGGGAACGAGTGTTTTGTTGCACTATTTTATACCATCGTATGTCCTAGAACAGCTAGTTAAGTTTGTCATATATATTCGTCCTTGTAGTTGCTCAAGAATGGATATCTTTCTGACATGTAAGCCAGAATATTTCTTGGTTAGCAGTCTTCTTTGTGTCAGTTTTAATTTGGAGGCTATAGCTCATGAAAGTCTAAAGATTGCCGTCAGCTTTATCGAATAAAGTATGTGTGGACTTTTTGTATATATTATCGTGCTGATTTGGGTCAGCTCCGCTATGTGTTGCCAGAAATGACGCGTAGGTCTTGCGTTAAAGAACATCCTGATAACGCGACACTACAGAACTTAAATAACTGAAACTGCATAGTAGTTCCTACCTTCAAAGGAGAATAGAGTTAGATAACAGAACAAATCCTTGATTCCCATTCAGCTTCAAAATAAACTTTAAGGCTAGTAAAAGTGTTTGCAGAAGATGGGATCGCACTGAAACTGGTGAAGACTGCCTCGAACTTCTGAAAACTGGAAAAGGTTAGGTCCCTTGGCTTGGATGAAACACAAAACAAAAATTTGAACGGCACTTATCTGTTATAGCGGCAACACTCAAGAATTATGCTGCTTAAAACTCGAGAACAAACCGGTTTCATCTGTCTGTATTAAGAGACAATTAGCCTACGCTCAGTGGAAAACAATTGGTAGGTGACAGAATACATTGGACTTATATAATTTGGGATATATATTTGCGCATTAGGGGGGGGGGGTAAGGTATTTGGACAGCTTGAAGTTAGAAAACAATTCTTTCTTCATAATATGCAAAATAAATGTAGCTAAAACATTTTTGCATGCAGACCCGCTATACTTTACACACACACACCTATCCCCTAATGTGCAAATATATAGCACAAATTTGTTTCTAAAGTGTTATATTTATATCTAGTGTTGGTATTTGCATTAGGATTAACCTAACTTCATTTCTTGAGTGTCGCCGCTATAACAAACAAGTGCCGTTTGAACCTAAACTTTTAAATGCACCTATCAAGCAGTGGATAAGAAATATCAAGAACGCTCCTTCTTATTCTAAATGTTGTGCTATCCCATCACTTATTGTGAATGGCAAGAACTTACACCCTTGCCGTTCCAAGACTGAATCTAAAGCAAAAATTTTTTCCTCTTGCGTCTACGCTTGAAGTTGAAGTAATTGACATTCCATACATTTTACCCCACACGACAAATAGCATTAAGCATGTAAATATAGCTAGCAGAAAAGTGGTTAACACTCTGGTTATATAGATATCTTAAAAGCCTTGGAACTGATCAAAATCCCAATTGAATCCTCAAAGATGTGCTCCTGAAATTGCTGGTCCTTTCACGCTGAAATGTTTAACTGGCTTTGTTTAAGTCATGGTAAAGCTGTCTCATTCCAAAAGCGTATGTTGATCCTGCTGGTAGTGGCTTTCGATCATCAGTCTTTTTTGTCGTGCAAAGGAAAAGTATTTTAGACAACCACTTTGTATTAATAGTACTACTGCTACAACTTGTTGCAGCATGACGCCTCCTGGGACAACACAGCCGTGTACGTTTCTCAACCCCAATATGTTCAAAGCTCTACTCTTTGCTTCATTCTGTGAAGCTCCAGTTGCCATTAAATCCTTTCTTATGACCTCCTAAACTGTTTCGGGGACAATCTGCTTTTTCTTCCACTTTACAGATTCTTTAAGTCTTAGAATTAGCGAGTGTAGTCTTAGAATTGTAGTGCTTCAAGGGAAGCTGCCTGATTGTTTAATATGAGGGTTCTATAGTTTCTGCTCTAGGAATTTTACGTTCAGTTCCTTACTTTTGATATTCCAATCGTTCTTGGCACATGTGTCTTCTGTGCAAACCGAAAGTTTATTGTATTGAGGCCAGTTCTATAATTTACTGGAAGATTTTTTTTTTGTGTCATCGTTTGCTAAGTGTTGCCCTTGACGGTGTCTCATCAAAGGAGAACCTTAAGATCTCAAATAAGTATGTTTTGGCTACCCCTTTTTCTCTTATTTGTAAATGATCCAAGCGACAGCCTAGTAAATAAAATTCTTCTTTTTGCGTTTTACTGACGATAAAGTAACCCACATTAGAATTCCGAAAAGCGGTTATCTCAGGAAGACGTGTTTCGGCTGACCTTCCGAGGAGGAAGGCTGAATATATTCGAGGTTAGTTTTAAATATCAAATATTTTTTAATTTGAGTACTATGTGTGATGTTGACCTTACGTTTTTCTAGGTTTGTGTATCTCTCTTGGTTTGACGACTCGAGTCAAATGAAGTCCCTCTTCCGAGCTACTCTAATGTACACCTCTACATCAGATACATAGTTAAGTGCGCTTGTCTTGTTTTTTGCTGTGGCACTAAAATTCACCTAAACCCGCTTAGGTGTCTTCAAAATTGAGTTATACGGACATCAATGTCTTGCAATATTACTGCATAAACTTATTACCTGAATAATAATAGATGATAGAATTTGATTAATATTGGATTATAAATGTGAATAAAATAGATAATTGATCTGAATAGTAGATTTATGATCAGGTAATAAAGAGAAATGATTGCAATACGTGAGAAGGTAAATAGCCATCGATATATAACAAGAACGGTAGTGATCAACAAGGTTATAAAGATAGTTAGAGGGTCTAAATAACCTGTTTTTCCTGCTTCAAACACGTCGAGAAATATTTCTTGGGGGCATATAAGAAAAAGTGCAAGGGGCTAAAATCCATGTTTTTTATAGTCTATAATAAATTAATACGTCTGTCCAGTCGTGCTAAACCTCTTCCATGACCTTAAGAACGACTTTGTGTTGCAGCTAGGTCGAGATTCTATATGCAAATGGTTTACCTTCCTTCTGAGGGAACTTCCAATATGATCCCTGCCAGAGTTGGGATGGCGTGAGTAACTTGTAACCTTTCTTATACTGCTCACCTTCACGTAGAAACTTAGGCAGAAGCATCTTTCACAACGCTCCATCTATCGATCAGTTGCCCTGTTAAACGAGCTACCAGCAGAATTGATCCCCTGAAACCCATCTTCAAATCCCTTTAACAGAGGTTTCAATTGTTTTGTAGAGTACGGTAGTTAGAATTTAATGCGATAATTGGTCAAGACTAGCAGCTTATTTACAAGTCTTAATGATATTTACAATATTTATAATTATTTGATGATACACAAAAATAGTTATTTAGTTAAAATGTGTAATATAATTTGTTTGTTATTTTTTATGTACTATTTCCATGTATATAGTGTATTGCGTTCCTATATGTTTATTACTTACATGTGTATATGTTTATATTTTATATATAATGCTAAAATCCTTGTTTTATAATTTGTTATGATTATTTTTACTGTAATTTGTAATTAATTTAGAGTTACTCATTATTAACTCTCAAATGATGCATCTGAGGTCACACAGAATTTTTAATAAGAAAAGGGGGTCGAATCAGGATATGTTTAGGTAATATAAAAATAATGGTACTCTTAATCATAGGCAGCGCAATAGCGCTGCCTAAGTAAAGAACGATGTTGGCACAATGTATTATTTTTTTTTTCTTTAGACCAGAACACTTCGTATCGAAGGAGTTGTCGTAGAAACTTCGAAAAGGGCTCATTCGATTTGAAATTGGAGTGGCGCCCTTTTTAATAGTCGAAAAAAAATTGGAAGGCAACTGACACCCAAACACATCCAATCAAAATTTTTAGATAGCCATTTTATACAGCGCAGTGGATTTCCAGATAGAAATTGTGTTTTGGAGGAGGACACTCCCCCACAACCCTCGGGGTAAGTGTTGTAAGTTATGCCCTGGGGGCATATAAGATTTTTTTATAGAAAGCGTTGTCGTAGAAACTTCAATAAGAGCTCATTCGATTGGAAATTCAAAGGGCTAGTGCCCTTTTTAATATTCGAAAGTGATTGGAGGGCAACTAACCCCCCTCTCACGCCCACCTTTTCCCTAAACACATCCAATCAAAATTTCGAGATAGTCATTTTGTTCAACGTAGTTGAAAGTTCTGAAAATTTGGTCTTTGAGGATGACAACCCCTCCACAGCCCTCAGGGCAAGGGTTATAAGTTATGCCCTGGGAACATATAAGGTTTTCATAAAAATTTTTGTCGTAGAGACTTCAAAATGGGCTCATACGATTGGAAATTGAAATGGCTACTGCCCTTTTAATAGTCGAAAGTGATTTGAAGGCAACTAATACCCCTTCCACGCCCACCATTTCCCCAAACCCATCCAATCAAAATTTTAGATATAGCCATTTTGATAGCCATTTTGTTCAAATGTAGTTGAAAGTTTTGGAAATTATATCTTGAGCAGGAAACTCCCCCCACAAACTTCATGGCAATGGTTATAAGTTATGCCCTGGGGGCATATAAGGTTTTTATTGAAAGCTTTGTCGTAGAAACTTCAAAAATGGCTCATTCAATTGAAAATTCAAAGGGCTAGTGCTCTTTTTAATAGTCGAAAGTGATTGGAGGGCAACTAACCCCCCTCTCACACCCACCTTTTCCCCAAAAACGTCCAATCAAATTTTGAGATAGCCATTTTGTTCAATGTAGTTGAAAGTTTTAGAAATTAGGTCTTTAAGGATGACAGCCCTCCCCCAGCCCTCAGGGTAAGGGTTGTAAGTTATGCCCTGGGGACATATAAGGTTTTTATAGAAAGCATTTTCGTAGAAACTTCAAAAAGGGCTTATTCGTTTGGAAATTGAAATAGCTAGTGCCCTTTTTAATAGTCGAAAGTAATTGGAGGACAACTAACCCCTTTGAGAATGACA
Source organism: Artemia sinica (assembly GCA_027921565.1). NCBI lineage: Eukaryota > Metazoa > Arthropoda > Branchiopoda > Anostraca > Artemiidae > Artemia > Artemia sinica. Next base: position 22,413 of record JAPEVW010000225.1, on the reverse strand, counting down.
ACCCCCCACAGCCCTCAGGGCAAGGGTTGTAAGTTAGGCCCTGGGGGCATAAATAGTTTTATAGAAGGAGTTGTCGTAGAAACTTCAAAAAGGGCTTATTCGATTGGAAATTGAAAAAGCTAGAGGCCTTTTGAATAGTCGAATGTGATTGTTGAACAACTAACCCCCCTCTCACGCCCACCATTTCCCCAAACACATCCAATCAAAATTTTGAGATATTCATTTTGTTCAACGTAGTTGAAAGTTCTGGAAATTAGGTCTTTGAGGATGACACCCCCCCCACATCCCTAAGGGCAAGGGTTGTAAGATATGCCCTGGGGGGCATATATGGTTTTTATAGAAAGTTGTGTTGTAGAAACTTCAAAAAAGGGCTCATTTGATTGGAAATTGAAAGGGATAGTGCCCTTTTTAACAGTCGAAAGTGAATGGAGAGCAACTAGCCCCCTCTCACGCCCATCATTTCCCCAAACACATTCAATCAAAGTTTTTAGATAAACATTTTGTTCAATGTAGTTCAAAGGTCTGGAAATCATGTCTTTGAGGATGACAACCCTCCCGCCATAGCCCGCAGGACAAGGGTCGTAAGTTATATCTTTGGGGCATTTGACGTTTTTTATAGAAATTTTAGTCGTAGAAGCTTCAAAAAAGGGCTCATTTGATGGACAACTGAGAGGACTAGTGCCTGTTTTATTAGCTGAAAGTGATCAGAGGGCAAATGTCTCCCTCCATGCCTATCATTTCCTCAAACACTTCCAATTTTAAATTTCGATATAGCCATTTTGTTAAGCCTATCAGAAAGGTCTGGAAATTATGTCTTTGATGATAACAAATCCCCTCGGCCCTCTGGGCAAGGGTTGTAAGTTTTGCCCTGGGGACATATATGGTTTTTTATAGAATGTGTGGTCATTTAAACTTCAAAAAGGGCTCATTGGATTGGTAACCAGACGCTCTAGTGCCCTTTTTAAGAGTCAAAGTGATCAGAGGGCAGCTACTCTGTCCCCCCTACATACACGTCATATTGTCCAGAAGTGCGTCTAATAGAAATTTTGAGATAGGTATTCTATTCAAAATAGTCTAAATGTCATATAAACATGGCTTTTGGGGTTGAAATAAACCCCAGAGACTAGGGGCAAGGGTTTTAAGTTATGCCCAGGGGTATTAAAGGTTTTTATGGAAGGGATGGCTGTTTAACTTCAGAAGAGGATACTCTTTCTCCCTGAAAAAGACTATGTCAACATAAAACGAACAGTAACTAATCAAAAGAACTTTTTGCACAAAACAAGTTTTTTCAAAAAAAAAAGTAAAGAACTCCATTAAACCGAAAATGAACAAAAATAGAATCAAATTATCTACCAAGCATACAACTAACACAAATCAGTATTAATAAATAAATGAAACACAAAACAAACAGAAATTAAAATAAGTCAAACTCAAAACGAGCAGCAGAAATTAATCATAGTAGGGTTCTAAACCCTATAAATTTCTAAGAGCCAGAATATAATTTGTACTTTACTGAACTTTTTTTTTTTTTTTTTTAATGTTTTCACTTTTATAACTTTACTTAAGTCCCATGCATCCTCATGGGAGGTCTTGGGGCCACTCCTTCCAGAATCTGATGAACTAGGGCTCGATATGCTGTTCTGTCAAGTACAGTTCGGGATAGTTGGGCAACGTGTTGTCGGTCAAAGTTTCGATCCATCTTTTGCGCGGTCTTCCCCGTGGTCGAAGTCCTTCAGTTGTCCCTTCAAGTGCGATCTTGGGCAGGCGTTTGGGATTCATTCGCTTTACATGGCCGAACCAGCGCAGCTGCTGTTTTTGGATTTTGTTCAGGATAGTGTCTTGCGACTTCAGCCTTCTTCGGACGTCTTTGTTTGTGACATGGTCAGTATATCTGATCTTGGCTATCCGGCGCAGACATCTCATTTCGAACGCAAGGAGGTTGCACCCGTTTTCAGCTTTTAATGTCCAGGTTCCACACCCATACAGAGCAATGGGTATGATCAGACTGTTGAATAGATGCACTTTCAGATGGTTCAAAAGGTGGCTAGATTTTCAGATCTTTGATAGTCTTTTGAAGCTAAAGCTAGCAAGACCAAGGCGGCGTTTCATGTCGACAGTGTATCAGTTGTCAGCCGTCAGAAGACTGCCGAGGTAAAGGAATTTATCGAATGTTTCCACTTGTTCACCGTCTATTACTATCGAGGGGGGGGGGTTGTTATCTCCTGTCGTGATGTGACCATGGTTTTGGTCTTGTTTGCGTTAATCTGCATACCAAATGGCTTCGTTGCTTGGGAGATGTAGTCAGCCTGCCTCTGGAGTTCTTGGCGGTAGTGGACATCAGGTCAATATCATCCGCATATGCTAGTTTGTCAATTAGGATTCCTCCTATTCTGGCTCCCTATTCGACGGGTATCAGGGAGAGGATGGCATGCAGAAACAGGTTAAACAAGTGCGGCGAGAGGATGCATCCTTGCAGGACTCTTGAAGTTGTTGGGAATTCGCCAGAGAGCCCACCAGTGGTCAGTATTTGACTTCTGAATTGGTTGTATATGTCCTCAGTGATTCTGACTATTTCATCTGTGACACCGTAGTGTCTTAGAATATACCACAAGCCTTTCCTCCATGTTAGGTCAAAGGCCTGTCGGAAGTCAATAAAGAGCTAATAGAGGTCTCTGTTAAACTCGATGAACCGTTCCATCAGTTGCCAGACAGTAAAGATTTGGTCAATAGTTGATCGTCCCGATCTAAAGCCAGCTTGATACTCGCCAAGAACAGAGGCGGTGATTGCTTGAATTCTGCGGAGCAGGATCTTCGTCAGGATTCTGGTTTGGTGGCTTGTGAGGCTGATGGGCCGGTAGTTGTCACATTCTATTCTTCGAGCCTTTTTTGTGTATTGGGACTATTGCTGCCTTGCACCATTGCTGCGGGACGTGTCCAGTAGACCAGGTGGCTGATACAAGACTTTGGTATAGGTTGACAACATCTTCTGAACCAGCATTTATCAGTTCAGCAGTGACACCGTCTGGCCCCGGAGCTTTGCCTCGCTTTAGGGATTCTATTTCCGCTTTGGTATCGCTTCTAAGTGGGGGTGGAGGGGGTTTCAATCTATGATTGGGAAGGAGTTTAGGACATTTGGGTCGGTCATTACTTCAGGGTTCAGTTTCTCCTCAAAGTATTCCTTTCATCGTTCGATCTTCATCTTATCATCATTGATGTCGTTCCCCTGCTTGTCTAGGATTACGGGTGTTGAGGGATCTTTTTTGGAGGATAGCTCGATGACAGTGTTTTGAAGAGCTTGTGGCTGTTGCCTTTCATGAAATGGGTTTCACAGTCCTTTCACTTTTTGGAGATATGGTTGCGGAATGACTTCCTGATTTCACGCTCATCTTTCTGTTTGAGATGTTTGTAGGTATCTCGGCTGTTTCGGTCAGATTTGTCGTTATGTAGGTGTTTCCGGTCACATAGTCGAATTATTTCATCAGTGATCCAAGGCTTTTGGTCTTTGACTTTTCTACCAAGGATGTCGCTTGCAGTCTCGAGGAGTGCAGAGGTATCATATTCAGCCTAGCGATCAATCTCTTCGAGAGTTGCGAGTGGAGTGGATGTGCTCAGGATGTCACGGAATTTTTAGACTGGCGAGAGTTGTAGGCTATGTGGGTTTTTTTGGGGAGGGGGGGGGGGTCTCGGAGGAGTTCCGTTCGGAATCTTGGGATTTTGTTGTTTTCGGGAGACATTTTAACCACAGCTTGAGCTTGGACATCAGCAGTGTGTGGTCCGAGTCAAAATCTCCACCGGGGAGTGAGACAGTGTCCATTACAGATGACTTCCAACGTTTGGATATCAGGACGTAGTCGATCATATATTCGATGACTCCATCAGGGGATCTCCATGATACCTTTCGGCGGTGTCTGTGCTTAAAGGCGGTATTGGTGATATAGATTTCATTCTCCCTGCAGAAGTCAATAAGCCGTTCTCCCCTTGCATTAAGACGGCCATGTCCGTGTGGGCTCATGACATCATCTCAACCAGCATGGTAACTGCCAACTATCGCATTAAAGTCGCCCAAGACGATAAGTATATCATTTTTGGGGATCTGATCAGTGACGCTTTATAGCTGGAAGTAGAATTGGTCACAGTCCTGTTCACTTCGGGCTGTATCTGGGGCATATGTCTGGACGACTGAGAGATTTTTGATGGGCCCTTTCATGCGGATGGTCGCTATTCTTTCCGATACAGGAGTGAAGGTCAGTAATGACCTTTTGGCGGCCGGAGAGAGGATGAAGCCGACACCCTGCCGATGAACACCATCAGTACGTCCCGACAGTAGGAAAGTGGTTCCAAGGATGTTTTCATCTCCGATTCGAGGAAGGTGCGTTTCAGCCATACCGACTATATCCCACTTGTATTGATCAATCTCTTTCAACAATAGATCAATTTTGCCAGGTTTAGCTAAAGTCCGGGTATTTAGTGTACCAATATTGAGAGTGTTTTTCGCCGATGTTAAACTGTCATCCCGTCTGGGAGTCGTCCTAGGCCTATGATGGTCGTCGGCTTCCCCGTACGCGGTAGCAAATTCCTTATCACTATTCACATTTATCAAGTCGCATGGGTCGTCGGTTTCCCCGGACGCGGTAGCACTTCTACTTTTATCTTTTGAGCCGGTGTTCATATTTTGGAAAGATATGGTTTCTTGGCTGATTCATTGACGGCGGCAAGCCACTCCTCTCCGTCCACTTGGAGAGGCCGTTGTCCAATTCTGGATCTTCCGCCTTTTCGCAGTTGTCCTCCTGGAGAGGATCCTCCCATGATGGTATCCTGCAGTACCATACAATTTAACCCATTGCGGGAAGAAGGTTTGCAACTAGCGGGACGTGTACACACGCCGGTGGGCCCTGCTCAGTGTGTGTCAGAGGGACCTTCTTCTTCCTCTGCCTGTATTTATGACCCCCGGGCGAGGGTACTCCAGTTTCAATTATGGACCCCCAGGGGCTAGGTCCCCCTTGGTCCGCGCCTTCCTTTATGGAGGTACCCTACATATCTGTAGGATCTTCCCCTATCCACCACCTGGGGACGCGCTGAGTGGCCTGGGGAGGGCCCCTACTGAGAAGGTGACTCAGTAGGTACTCAGAAACTTTAAGAAATCAAAAATTAATTAAGATTTTAAGGAATAAAAATCAGCATACGTATATTAAACTGACAATGCACATTTTTTTCAGTAAAGTACAAATTATATTGAGGCTCTTAGAAATTATAGGGTTTAGAACCCTACTCAGATTAATTTCTGCTCGTTTTGAGTTTGACTTACTTTAATTCCTGTTTGTTTGGGTTGGGTTTCATTTATTTATTAATACTGAGTTGTGGTAGTTGACCGAACACAGAACCTTGCGGTACCACACTTAGTACAGGACGAGGTGAAATGACAATATCCCCCACTACTACACGCATTGATCTACCATACAAATACAGACGAAACCAGTCAGTCTAATTTTCTTGTATCTTTAAATGTGAAATCCTATCTAACAACAGCTCAAAATCAACAGTATCAAAAGCTTTCTAAAATCAATAAAAATAGTTAAAGGAGTAGAGCCGCTCTCAAATACATTATTTAAAACATCAAGAAAATACTGCACTGCATGACCAGTAGAATGAGATTTTCAGAACCCAAATTTCGTGTCGCATAAAAACCCAAGAGAATTAAGGTAGGAATACAGTTTCTTATGAACAACCTTTTCAAATATTTTTGAGAAATGTGGCAGAATCGATATAGGTCTCCAGTTTTGACATTTCTCTTTTGTCACCACCTTTATGCAAAGGTATAATGTTTGCTTGTTCTAAAGCGTCTGGGAACTGGCCTTTTTCCATAGATTAATCAAAAAAAATTTTGCACAAAATAAGTTTTTCAAAAATAAAGTAAAGAACTCCATTAAACCAAAAATAGAATCAAATAATCTACCGAGCATACAACTACCACAAATCAGTATCAATAAATAAATAAAACCCAAAACAAACAGAAATTAAAATAAGTCAAACTCAAAACGAGCAGAAATTAATCTGAGTAGAATTCTAAACCCTGTGCTTTCTAAAAGCCAGAATACAATTTGTACTTTACTGAAAAAAAAATCAAATGAATTACTGAAAAAAATTCAAATGAGTTTGCTGAAAAAAATGTGCATTGTCAGTTTAATGTACGAGTAATATATTCGTACATATGCTGATATTTATTCCTTAAAATATTAATTAATTTTTGATTTCTTAAAGTCATAAAAGTGAAAACATTTGAAAGAATTTGTTTCAGTAAAGTTCAAGTTTTATTCTGACTTCTAGAAAGCATAGCGTTTAGAACCCTACTCAGATTAATTTTCTGCTTGTTTTGAGTTTGACTTATTTTAATTTCTGTTTGTTTTGGGTTTCATTTATTCATTGATACTGACTTGTGGTGTAGTTGTATGCTTGGTAGATTATTTGATTCTATTTTTGTTCATTTCTGGTTTAATGGAGTTCTTTACATTTTTTAAAAAAAACTTATTTTGTGCAAAAAGTTTTTTTGATTAATTTCTTTTTGTTTTATACTGACATGGTCTTTTTCAGGGAGAAAATCTGAGCCTCTTCTGAAGTTAAACAACCATCCCTTCCATAAAAACCTTAAATATCCCCTGGGCATAACTTACAACCCTTGCCCCTAATCTCTAGGGTATATTTCAACCCCAAAAGCCTTGTTATATGATATTTAGACTAATTTGAATAGAATGGCTATCTCAAAGTTTCTATTAGACGCATTTCGAAACAATGCGACGTGTGTGTAGGGGGAAGGGATAGCTGCACTCTGATCACTTTGAATCTTAAAAAGAGCACTAGAACGTCTGATTACCAATCCAATGAGCCCTCTTCGAAGTTTATATGACCACACTTAAAAAAAAAAAACTATATGTCCCCAGGGTATAACTTACAACCCTTGCCCTGAGGGCTGGGGGGATTTGTTATCCCCAAAGACATAATTTCCAGACCTTTCTGATGGGCTGAACAAAATGGCTATATCAAAATTTTGATTGGATTTGTTTGGGGAAATGATAGGCGTGGAGGGGGGCATTTGCCCTCTGATAACTTTCGACTAATAAAAAAGGCACTAGTCCTCTCAATTTCCAATCAAATGAGCCCTTTTTGTATTTTCTACGACCAAAATTTCTATAAAAGACTTATATGCCCCAAGGGCATAACTTACGACCCTTGTCCGGAGGGCTATGGGGGGAGGGTTGTCATCCTCAAAGACATAAATTTCAGACCTTTCAACTACGTTGAACAAAATGGCCATATCGAAATGTTGATCGGAAATGTTTGGGGAAATGATGGGCGTTGGGGACGATTCTCCTTCCGATTACTTTCGACTATTAAAAAGGACAATAGCCCTCTCAATTTTCAATCGAAAGAGCCCTTTTTGAAGTTTTTACGGCAACACTTTCTATAAGCCATTATATGCCCCCAGGGCATAACTCACAACCTTAGCCCTGAAGGCTGTGGGGGGTTGTCATGCTCAAAAACATAATTTCTGGACCCTTCAACTACGTTCAACAAAATGGCTATATCAAAATGTTGATCAGAAGTATTTGATCGCTTTTGACTATTAATAAGGGCATTATCCCTCTCAGTTTCGATTTGTTTGGAGAAATGGTGGCGTGAGAGGGGCGTTAGTTGCCTTCCAATCACTTTCGACTATATATAAATAGGGCAATAGCCCTTTCAATTTCCAATCGAACGAGCCTTTTCTGAAGTTTCTACGACATCGCTTTCTATAAAACCTTATATTCCCCCGGGGCATGACTTACAATCCTTGGGCTGAGGGCTCTGGGGGGGGGGGTCATCCTCAAAGACATAATTTCCGGAATTTTCAACTACGTTGAACAAAATGGCTATCTCAAAATTTGTATTGGATCTGTTTGGGGAAATGGTGGGCGTGGGAGGGGTGTTAGTTTTCTTTCAATTACTTTTGACTATTAAAAAGGGCACTAGCCCATCGACGTTTCGAAGTTTCTATGACAACGCTCTGTATAAAAACCTTATGTGCCTCCAGGGTATAACTTACAACCCTTGTCCTGAGGGTGTGGGGGGGGGGGGGGGTTATCATCCTCAAAGACATAATATCCAGAACTTTCAACTACGTTGAAAAAATGACTATCTCAAAATTTTGATTGGATGTGTTTAGGGAAATGGTGGGCTTGATAGGGGTGTTAGTTGCCCTCCAATAAGTTTCGACTAGCCTATCAGAAAGGGCATTAGCCCTTTCAATTTCCAATTGAATGAGCCTTTTTGAAGTTTACACGACAATTTTTTCTAAAAAAAAAAACCTTATATGCCCCCAGGGCATAAGACACAATCATCGCCTTGAAGGCTGTGCGGGGGGGGGGGGGGTCGTCCTCAAAGACCTTATTTCCAGAACTTTCAACTACTTTGAAGAAAATGCCTAGCTAAAAATTTTAATTGGATGTGTTTGGGGAGATGGTGGGCGTTAGAAGGGGGTTAGTTGCTCTCCATTCCCTTTCGACTATTAAAAAGTGCACTAGCCCTTTCAATTTCCAACCAAATGAGTCCTTTTTGAAGTATCTATACGACATCACTTTCTATAAAAAACCTTATATGCCCCCAGGGCATAACTTACAACCCTCGCCCTGAGGGTTGTGGGAGGGGGGTTGTCGTCATCACAGACCTAATTTCCAGAACTTTCAACTACGTTGAACAGAATGAATATCTCAAAATTTGGATTGGACGTTGTCTCAAAATTGGTTGGGGAAATGGTGGGCATGAGAGGGGGGTTAGTTGCCCTTCAATCACTTTCAACTATTAAAAAGGGCACTAGCTCTTTCAATTTCCAATCGAATGAGCTCTTTTTGAAGTTTCTACGACAAATCTTTCTATAAAAACCTTATATGCCCCTACGGTATAACTTACAACCCTTGCCCTGAGGGCTTCGGGGGGGGTTGTCATCCTCAAAGAACCTAATTTTCAGAACTTTCAACTACGTTGAAAAAAAATGGCTATCTCAAAATTTTGATTGTATGTGTTTGGGGAAATGGTGGGCATGGGATGGGGTTAGTTTCCCTCCAATTACTTTAGACTATTAAAAAGGCCACTAGCCATTTCAATTTCCAATCGAATGAGCCCTTTTTGAAGTTTATATGACAACACTTTCTATAAAAAACCTTATATGCCCCCAGGCCATAACTTACAACTCTTGCCCTGAGGGCTGTAGGGGGAGTTTTCTCCTCAAAAACATAATTTCTATCTGGAAATCAACTACGTTGAACAGAATAGCCATCTCAAAATTTTAATTGGATGTGTTTTTGGGGAAAATGGTGGGTGTGGAAGGGGTGTTAGTTGCCTTCCAATCCTTACGACTATTAAAAAGGGCACTAGCCATTCCAATTTCCAATCTAAGTTTCGAAGTTTCTACGACAGCTCCTTCGATACGACTTGCCCTGGCCTAGACAAAAATAAACAGTACATTATGCCAACATTGTTCTTTGCTTAGGCATTGCTTTGCCTAAGCAAAAGACCGTCAATTCCTGCTGAATTTGACTTTATTGTTTTCAGTGCTTCCTCGAGATCAGACTGAGTGCACTTAACGAATTTCATGGAACGACCTTCCCCACGGTCATCAATAAACAGCTCATTTTTATAACTATGGTCAGCAACATCATTTTTAACATTAATTCCAACATTTGAAAAATATATACAAAACTCATCACTAACATCTTTCTTACTTTTAACTTTTTTTTTTTACCGACTGCAAGTTCATCTACTGGGTCTATAATGCTATTACCACGAGTAGTACCTCATTTATCACCTGCCATGTTCCCTTAACATCAACGTTTTTATTAGTACAGGCAAATGGAGGTTTGACCCGAAACAAATTGCAACAGAAATGATTCTTACACCATCTTGTAGAGAAAAAAAAAACTGAACAACATATCCATTTTCGCATATTCTGAGTCGACGCAAAATAACCGTTTTTTGGCTTTTAATGCGATTTTTTTACGTTTTCCGAAAAAAAAATATAATTTTAGTATCCGACCATTTTTCTTCAAATGAAGTATGATTCTGATGCAGAATGACAAGCTGAGACAGAAAATGAAGTCAGATTGGGTGTATGGTGCAAAACAAAAAAAGTTTCACTATCATCAATATGCGTTGCGGTAATTTTTGTAAAGACAATCAATCGGCACTTGTTATTCAACAAATGATCGGTTGTTCGTAAAAAATACCTGAACTAGGCACTAGTATAAGACACTTCGAAGGGTACGTAATGCAATAAAAATGAAAATCGTCACATTCATCACTCAGTGTTTTAAAGATTTCAAAGTTTATTCCCAAGATTTGACTGAGAAATCAATTAGACGAAGACCTCAAGTAATGCCAGAAAGTCGAGTGGAAAACTAGTTCCGGTTAGTGACAGTCATAACCTTTATTTAAATTCGCCATCTACCCCAAGAAAAAATTTTATTCGAAATTCCGCCATCTAACAGTCGAGTAATACTTTCCGGTGAATCTGCTAGTGTTCTAATGAATGATTAGCGCAGGTCAAGAAGTCGGTTTTTATAATGGTGGTTCGGAACTGAATATTTTAAAAGTTTAAAGGATAAAATTATTGTACTTTACTGCTTTGCGTCAAATTCTTTGATGTTTTATGTCAGTTCAAGCTTTTTGTTTTACTGTGACATCTATTGAGAAGACAATCGTCCCCTGAAATACACATTGTACCAACAGGTGACCTCATCATCACAACAGGTTAACTTGTATTATGAGCCAGCTGTGGTATTCTTCAGAGCTGTGAGGGACCAAACGATTAACGGATTAGGTACACAGGGCTGCCACAAAGTCCCTAAAATCAAGTGAAGGTCCCTATTGGTCCCTTAAATTGATAAAGGTCCCTAAAGTCCCTTTTCTTGCTTTGGTTTAAAGCTCCGTATCCTTCCTGTTGGGAACCTCTTCCCCCTTCCCTATATTTTTCTTTTTTCGTTCACTCCTCGGCTCAATTATTATTGTTTGAGTAAAATATTTGATTGAGTCTGACTATTCTGGGAAATCCGCAGACGGAATAGCAGATGTATTTGGAAAATGTTCAGAGATACAGTGGTCAAAAACTTCTCCTTCGGGCGAACTAAGTTCGCTAATTTTTTAACCGAAGCTCTTGGACCCCAGCATAGCAAATGGTCTAACTGCCTATCCGTCTGCCAACGTTGATTCTGCCAAAGATGTTGGCCTAAAAGTCATTGACGCCATGTGTCTGGACAGCTGGTCTCTGACTTTGTGTTTCGACGAAAACAACAGGCAATCCAGATGACCACCAAGCAAAGTCCAAGCGGAGACTGCAAACGACTAGACCCGACTCTTCTCTTTTCAGAGGTTTATCATGATCGCGAAAAGGATCAATCTTACGGAAACTGATTACTTTCAACACGAACTGTGTTCCTACCCAGCGTCACTTTTTGACAGCTCCTGCATGCTCCGGACTGCGAACAAACCAGAACTTGCGAAGGCCATAACCCAGGAGTGCAACCTTGAGAAGCATTCATTTCCCCTCCCCGAAGGCACTCGATATATCCTAGACGGAGGAGCTCTGCTGTACAGGATACCGTGGACAAAAAATGAAAGATACCTGGAGATTTTAGACCATTATGCAACTTACGTGACAGGAAAGTACCCTTCTGCCACTATCGTTTTCGACGGCTACGATGGTGGGGCTTCCATAAAAGATATGGCTCACTCGTAGAGGAGTCGTACAGTTGGCCGTGAGATCTTCTTCACAGCAGATATGCAGCTCAAGGTGAAGAAAGAAGAGTTCTTATCTTGCAAGAAAAACAAAGCCAGGTTTATCTGCGCTTTGGCTGATCATCTCCGTGCAAAGGGTGTCTCGGTCTCCCAGGCATCAGGTGACGCAGATGTCCCGATTGTGGAAGCTGCTGTTGCCTCTTCACGGTAACACGACACTACCGTAGTTGGGGACGATACCGATCTATTGGTTCTCTTATGCTACCACTGACTTGTCGAGCAAGAAAAAACTATTCTTCGCACCTGAGCCAAAGTTGAATAAAGCTCCCCGAATATGGGACATACACACCCTGAAAGAGAAGCTGGGACAAGATACTTGTCATCTGATCCTTTTTGCTCACGCCCTGTTAGGCTGTGACTCTACTTCGCGAATCCACGGTGTGGGAAAAGGTCTTGCACTGAAGAGGCTGATAGAAGACAATGATTTCCGAACATCAGCTGCAGTGTTCATGCAGAAGTCTGCTTCGAAGGAGGAAATCAAGACCGCTGTGTGAAGAGGCCCCTGCTGATCATATACGGTTCGTCGAAAGGAGGGAACTTGAACAAACTCCGCATAGAAGTTTTTGAAAAGAAAGTGACAACGGCAAACTCTTTTGTTCACCCAGAACATCTGCCACCAACTTTTGATGCAACCAAGTTTCATAGCTATAGAGTTTTTTATCAAGTTCAGGTATGGACCGGGGAGCCTGATCCGGAACTGAAAGCCGAGGAATGGGGACGGAAGAATAAAGATGACTTCTTGTACCCATTAACAACTGACCTCCCACCACCCCCGCGTATGCTCCTAAAGATCGTGAACTGCTCCTGTCGTGTACAGTGTAGTTCAGCGAGGTGTAGCTGCTTTAAAAACGGCTTAGTTTGTATTTCAGCATGCAGAACCTGCAAGGGAACAATGTGTTCCAACTCCCTAAAAATCGACAGCAACAATCATGAAGAGAACCTAGAACCCTAGTCGTTAATCCATTCCAGATGAAGAAGTTGTGAAACTAGTTGGAATCTGATTCTCTATTTTGTATTTTTGATAAGATTGATTCTATTTAATAGACTGTGAAGATTAGACACTATGGGTTGACCCTAAATAGTATACGAAGAGGGTTTTAAGTGTGATTTACGATACTGACCACTGAAAACCAGTTCGGTTTGTAATTCACTTTCCCTAATTATTTTCTAAAAAAATGTAGATCATTCATTAATGATTACGATTTTTTTTTCTGGTTCAGTGAACAACCTATTTGATTCTATTTTCGGTCTCAGCTCGCGATTCTACGTCAGAACCACACTTCATTCAAGAAAATCGGGCTATACAACGAAAATTGTATTTTTTAGGCGAAAAAAGTCGAAAAAAATGCAGTTACTTTTTGTATGGTGCTTCTTACGCTAAATCCGACTTCGTTTTCGGTCTCGCCATGTTATTTTGGATTAGAATCATACTTCAGTTCAAGAAAAACCGATGTCCACGAAAATTGCGATTTTTATTCGAATAACGGAAAAAATAGCCTTAAAAGCCAAAAAAACGGTTATTTTGCGTCGACTCAGAATATGCGAAAATGAATATGTGTTCAGTTTTTTTTTTTTCTCTACAAGATGATGTAAAAATCATTTCTGTTGCAATTTGTTTCGGGTCAACCTCTTTTGGAGCTCATTTTCCTGTACTATATCACGAAACTTCTCTGAATAATAATGTCTCATTGATGGACCTTCTGAGGGAGTTCACATTGTTCCGAAGTTTCCTGAATTCTTCAAGGTTTTGTTTTCTTCAATGCTAAACTGTAAAACTAAATGAAAAACCATTGTTACGTAACTAAAATATTACAAGCAGGAATAAACTTATAAAGATATGCTCACTAATAATATCATAGGCAGTGCAATTTTTTTTTTTTTTTTCATGCCAGGGCACTTCCTATCGAAGGAGTTGTCGTAGAAACTTCGAAAAGGGCTCACTCGATTGAAGATTGGAGTGGCTAGTGCCCTTTTTAATTGTCGAAAAGTGATTGGAGGGCAACTACCCCCCCCCCCATGCCCATTATTCCCCCAAACAATCCAATCAACATTTTGAGATATCCGTTTTGTTCAGCGTAGTTGATTTCCAGATAGAAAATATGTTTTTTAGGAGGACACTCCCACACAACCCTCAGGGCAAGGGTTTTAAGTTATGCCCTGGGGGCATATAAGAACGATGTTGGTACAATATATTATTTATTATTTTTTTTTTTCCTTTAGAGCAGGGCACCCGGTATCGAAGAAGTTGTCGTAGAAACCTCGAAAAGGGCTCATTCAGTTGGAAATTGGAGTGGCTTGTGCCCTATTTAATAGTCGAAAGTGATTGGAAGGTGACTAACACCCCTTCCACGCCCACCATTTCCTGAAACACATCAAATCAAAATTTTGAGATAGCCATTTTGTTCAACGTAGTTGATTTCCAGATAGAAATTACGTTTTTGAGGAGGACACTCCCCACAGCCTCAGGGCAAGGGTTGTAAGTTATGCCCTGGGGGCATATAAGGTTTTTATAGAAGGCGTTATCGTAGAAACTTCAAAAAAGGCTCATTCGATTGGAAATTCAAAGGGCTAGTGCCCTTTTTAATAGTCGAAAGTGATTGGAGGGCAACCAACCCCACTCTCACACCCACCTTTTCCCCAAACACATCAAATCAAAATTTTGTAATAGCTATTTTATTCAACGTAGTTTTAGGTTCTGTAAATTAGGTCTTTGATGATGACAACCCCCCCCCCACACAGCCCTCAGGGCAAGGGTTGTAAGTTATGCCCTGGGGGTATATAAAGTTGTTTCGATTGGAAATTCGATTGGAAATTGAAATGACTAGTGCCATTTTTAATAGTCGAAAGTGATTGGAAGGCAACTAACACCCCTTCCACGCCCACCATTTCCCCAAACACATCCAAAAAAAAATTTTGAGATAGCCATTTTGTTCCACGCAGTTCAAAGCTCAGGAAACTATACCTTTGAGCAGGACACTCCCCCCACAGTATTCAGTGCAAGGGTTATAAGTTATGTCCGGGGGGCATATAAGGTTTTTATTGAAATATTTGTCGTAGTAGAAACTTGAAAAAGGGCTCATTCGATTGGAAATTCAAAGGGCTAGTGCCCTTTTTAATAGTCGAAAGTGATTTGAGGGCAACTAACCCCCCCTCATGCCAACCTTTTCTCCAAACACATCCAATCAAAATTTTTAGATAGCCATTTTATTCAAACGTGGTTGAAAGTTTGGAAACTAGGTCTTTAAGGATGACAACCCCTCCCCCCACAGCCCTCAGGGCAAGGGTTGTGGGTTATGCCCTGGGGACATATAAGATTTTTATTGAAAGCGTTGTCGTAGAAAACTTCAAAAGGGTTAATTCAATTGGAAATTGAAAGGGCTAGTGCCCTTTTTTTAATAGTTGAAAGTGATTGGAGAGCGACTAACGCCCCTCTCAAGCCCACCATTTTCCTAAACACATCCAATCAAAATTTTGAGATATCCATTTTGTTCAACGTAGTTGAAAGTTCTAAAAAATTCGGTCTTTTAGGATGATAACCCCCTCAGAGCCCTCAGTGCAAGGGTTATAAGTTATGCCCTGGGGGCATATAAGGTTTATATAGAAAGTTGTTGTAGAAATTTCAAAAAAAGGCTCATTTGATTGGAAATTGACATTGCCCTTTTTAATAGTCGAAAGTGAGTGGAGAGTAATTAACGCCCCTCCCACACCCCACATTTCCCCAAAAAACACTCAATCAAAGTTTAGAAATAGCCATTTAGTTCAACGTAGTTGAAAGTTCTGGAAATTATGTGTTTAAGGATGACAAAGTCCCCAGAGCCCCCAGGGCAAAGGTTTGTAAGTTATGCCCTGGGGGCATATAAGGTTTTTATAGATAGAGTTGTCGTAAAACTTCAAAAGGGGCTCATTCAATTGGAATTTTAGAGGGCTAGTGCCCTTTTTAATAGTCAAAAGTGATTGGAGGGTAACTAAACCTCTCTCACGCCCACCATTCCTCCAAACACATCCAATCAAAATTTTCATTTATGATAGCCATTTTGCTCCACGTAGTAGAAAGTTCTGGAAATTAGGTCTTTGAAAATGACACACCCTCCCCCCTCAGCCCTCAGGACAAGGGTTGTAAGTTATGCCCTGGGGGCATATAAGATTTTTATTTAAAGTGTTGTCGTAGAAACTTCAAAAGGGCTCATTTGATTGGAAATTGAAAGGGCTAGTGCCATTTTTAATAGTTGAAAGTGATTAGAGAGTGACTAACGCCCCTCTCACGCCCACCATTTCCCCAAACATGTCCAATCAAAATTTTGAAATAGCCATTTTGTTTAACGTAGTTGAAGTTCTGGAAATTAGGTCTTAGAGGATGACAACCACCCTAACAACCCTTAGGGTAAGGGTTGTAATTTATGCCCCGGGGGCAAATAAGTTGTTTATAGAAAGTGTTGTTGTTGTTTCAAAAGGGGCTCATTCAATTCGAAATCGAAAGGCCTAGTGCCCTTTTTAATAGTCGAAAGTGATTGGAAGGCTTGAATTTCCGGGTTGCAGCGGTAGCTGGCAGCCTAGTAAGAGACGATAACGTCCAATGTTAAGAAATATAATAGCCCATAAAACTCCTAAAAAATAGAGTCAGATCAAAACAAAAAACACACCATTAGAATCCACTTGTCCAAAATCCCTATATAGGAAACTTTCTGTCATTTGGCTTTAACAGCAAGGGAAATATATTAGCTTGAAAATCAAGAAAAGTGGCAGCTACTACAGCATTCTATCCAAACGGTATTGTTTTTTTTCTTCTTTTCCACAGATAGCTTGGCACTGGAACGTCGTAGAGAGTTGTTCAATGGCTCATTTTAAAGGAAATTACTAGATCTAGTACTATTTGTAATTTAGATTTTTCATTTTAAATCAAATCAATTTTTCCTTTAAAAACTGTATTTTTATTGTCAATCGTAATGAATGACGTCATAATCGTAGGTAGTAACCATAGATGAAGTAATAAGTGAATGCAATATTCATACGCGCTTATATCTCGACAAGGCAATATAAGACATACATATTGGATCGATATAGTTCATTATAAATGGGGACTATGTAATTTTCGACGGATATCCGGGTTGCAGCGGTAGCTAGCAACCTAGTAAGGGACGATCACGTCCAATGTTAAGAAATATAATAACCCCAAAAACTCCTAAAAATAAAGCCAGACCAAAACAAAAAGTACACCATTAGAACCGCCTTGTCCAAAACCCCATATAGGAAACTCTGTCATTTGGCTTTAACAGCCAAATGACAGAGTTTTTTTTTTCTTCTTCTTCTTCTTCTTTTCCACTGATAGCTTTGCACTGGAACGTCGTAGAGAGTTGTTTAATGGCTCATTTTAAAGGAAATTACTAGATCTAGTGCTATTTGTAATTTATTTTTTTATTTTAAATCAAATCAATTTTTCCACTAAAAACAGCCTTTTTTGGCCAATCTTGATGAATAATGTCATAGTCGTAGGTAGTAACCATATACGAAGTAATAAGTAAATGAAAATATTTATACGCGCTTATATTTCGACCAGACAATATAAGACATACATATTGTGTCGATATAATTCATTATAAATGGGGACTATGTAAGTTTCGACGGATATCCGGGTTGCAACGGTAGCTAGCAACCTAGTAAGAGACGATCACGTCCAATGTTAAGAAATATTATAACCCATAACTCCTAAAAATAGAGTCAGATCAAACAAAAAGTACACCATTAGAACCGCCTTGTCCAAAACCCCTCCATAGGAAACCTTCTGTCATTTGGCTTTAACAGCAAGGGAAATATATTGGCTTGAAAATCAAGAAAAGTGACAGCATTCTGCACAAACGGCGTTTTTTTCTTTTTCTTCTTTTCCACAGATAGTTTGGCACCAGAATATCGTATAGAGCTGTACAATGGCTCATTTTAAAGTAAATTACTAGATCTAGTGTCATTTCTAATTTATTTTTTTTATTTTAAATCAAATTAATTTTTCCACTAAAAACTGCATTTTTATGGCCAATCTTGAGGAATGACGTCATAATCGTCGGTAGTAACCATATATGAAGTAATAAGTGAATGCAATATATATACGCGCTTATATTTCGACAAGATAATATAGTTTGATATCCGTTTGAACGGATATCAAACAGTTAGTGGTAAAAAATTTACATTAAATGACGATCATTGGAATAACAAACCATTGCAAATGTTGGACTAAGTTAGCTACTGATTGTTTGGGGTTCGTCTCTTACTATTTCAAAGTAGGCTTTTCCTTTTCGTTATAATAAGGAACGAACTCTAGCCTATAGTAACTAAAACGTTAAAATAAATAAGTACATAAAAGCCCCATCTAGTTTATTTCAAAAAAATACATAAAGGATCGATATAGTTCATCATAAATGGTGTTAGTAAAGAGGATCTCATGTAGTTGTCTGTAATAGGAGTTTTGTTTAAAACTTTTATAATAAAGAAATATAAAGAATCAGTCTAGTTAATCATTGTTGGATTAAAGGCAATTAATTCCTGCTTAACAAGGCATAATTATAGAGCTTTAAATGCACATATTGTAATTCGGAGAAATCCGTAGAGTTGTTCTAAAGGTAAACAAACCGATTTTAATAAAAAGTTACATACAAAGTAGTAGTTTTTCTAAAATTTGAAAATAATACTGCACTATTAGGACTAATTTGAAAATACCTACTATTCTTGAATTATCTGGAAATATTAACTTTTTATGAGTTTTATTTAAACTGTAGTGTAAAGAAAGAACTCTACTCCATACCAACCAAAATATTAAAATGAATACAAATTCTGACTAAACATAATTTTCACGTATACATCGGCGCAACAAGCTTACCTTTTAACTGGAAAAATCAAAACAGACATGTTATAAAAAACTGTTTTTTTTTATTGGGTGTAATCGTGGTGTTAGCGGTAGCTGTAACCTAAGAAGAGACGAAGACATCTTATAACACCATAAAATTTAGCCAAAAATCCTCAAAAAAGGTATCACCCAACACAAATCACACCATTGGAACCACCTTGGTATAAAAACACCTAAAAAACATACTAAACGTCCTTTGACTTGAATAAGAAAGAAAATACACTAGCTTGATAAGCAAGGAAAGTTGATGCAATCACAATAATATTCATCGATGACATCTTTTATTATTTTTTCTCCGCAGCCAACGGGCAACCGAGATATCGCAAAAAGCAGTTTAATTGCTTAATTTAAAGAAATTTCTCCAGCAGGTGCCTTTTGTAATTAAAAAATATAATATTCAAAATTAAACCACTGCTTGACCATACAGTAAATTATCTTTTAAAAGGATAATGCACAACAAGTTTCAAACAGTTCGTGGTAACGAACTGTATAATAAGAGCGAATCGTCGTCTCAAAAGTAACCGAAACTCTAAAAAACAGAATTTTGGTACCAATAGATACATCAAAAGAATTGAATTTTTTATGCTGATTTTAAATTTATAAGTTTTGTCAAGTTTGATCTTACCCTGCAAAAGTTACAAGCCTGAAAACTACTACTACTACCACATAACAACTCACCGCAGTACCAAGGCGCCTGAAGCCAACACAGCCACACACGCTTTCTCCTCCACCCCAACCTAATCGAAGCCTCCCTTTTTACACCCGTCCACGAAGATCCCATTTCCATTAAATCTTTCTTTATGACGTCCTCCCACCCCAGACGAGGACGACCTGCTTTCCGTATATCCCTAGACGGTTGGCCGAAAAGAACAATCTTCTGCAATCTGTCATCCTTCATCCGCACAACGTGGCCCTAGCCACCTCAACCTCTCTTTCATTATAGCCCTAGAGAGCGGTATTGAACCACATTTTTCGTATAGCCTATTGTTTGACATACCGTCAGTCAGCCGGGTACCCAGAACCATCCTTAAGCAATTTCTCTGGAAAATATCTAGCAAATCTTCATCCTGAGTGGTATTAAGCATGCTATCATACAGTGGCACTGTGATAGATACTGTCATTGAAATGTTGAAGGCATCTGTTCAAATTTGTTCAGATTCAAAACATCTGTTCAAAGTTGATGTTCTGAGAAAGTTTGATGTCTTGAAGGCAATTCCGGACTTTGGTCAAGAGATTAAGAGTGATTTGGGGTCACCTTCTCTGGAAGGCTATCTCCTGTTTTCTGCGTTCTTCTTGCACGTGTCTTGTAGAACGTTACAACATAGGGCTGTAAACAAGCAGTTTTCCGACTCTTTTCAACGGCCCAGTATAAATGGCCGTTGAAACCAAAATAAAACCGACAAAAGGGCAAACAAGGGTTTTATGTATCAGCTCCAGAGAAACCAAGGAATGAAGACAAACGACCATTTTTGTCCTCAGCAAGAAAGGGATCCCTTCAATATCAAATAAAATTCTAACTTTCCTTGACCCTCAGGACTTGGGGAAGAAAAAAGTCTATGACTTGATTTTGGTTGCCTACTCAATATCTACTTCATGTAACAATTATTGTTTGTCTCACATTGTAGAGAACGACAAAACCATCACAGATGGCAAGCTTGTTCTGAATGTCAAGTATGCAGTTGAAATATTCTAAAATCAGAAATCACACTGTAATGCTAGAGGAAGACGTAATATAGGAAGTCCAGATTCAGTATTCACCGGAATTTTGCAGTTGAACTTTTCTTGTTCTAAAAAAGGGAAACAAGAGCTAGCACCCCGTAGTATCCTGATCTTATCTAAACAAGTTTTTAAGCCCGACAAGCTTCAAGATCGAGAGTAAAATTATAACTCTAGCGATGATGCATGAATTAAATTAGTTTGTAAATAGGTCTGGAAAGTGAATACTGACATATTGGTGCACACTAAAACTATTGCAAATATCTAAGGCTAATCGATAGAAACAGAATCTACCGTTTTCGAAGTACTCTCTTCTGGAATAGCATCAAGCAAGCTGGTTTTTAGTAAGCTTTTGTCATCTCCAGGTGATCCAACTGCATGTTTACATGGACGACTGCCTTCAGGATAACTATCAAAATTTTTTTTAGTATGCAGCGACTTGAGAACCATGATGATTCTTTTCCATAGATTATGTTTCTCATGCATCAGCCAAAAAAAAAAAAAAAATACAACTTATGCGACGGATCATATTTCTAAGATCTTGAACAGACCTGAGGGCTAGTAAGGTGTATCTACCTCCGAAAAAGACTCAGAAACTGATCCACTCAATCACCACAACTTTAAAAAAGTCACGTGTCTGTGTAAGATGACTAATGAAGCTGATTGGCCTCATCGGATCGTGGTAAAGGATAGTCTCTTTCAACTCTGGAAATGTCAGTTACTGACGATTTGGTTGTTACACCGGTCATGAAACGAAATAGACATAAGTACCCCCCAGTTACGGGAGGGATGGAAGAGGCTTCTTCACCGTATCTGAATAAAGCTTGGTTGAGAGGCCTGAGGGCTCCCTGTCAGAACCCTAATTATTAAAACGTAATTTAAAACGTACCGATAGCCCTGCCTACGGTTGGTGTAATTACCTAGAAGACCTACATCGAGACATTCCTGTGACTAGGGCTCAGCACGAAATATCTCTTCATAAAAACTGTTTCAAGATGAAAGTTATAACCAACACTTTCAAAGTATTTGCAGAAAAGCTAAGACACAGTGTAGTCGCAACAGGCAATACTCAATAGTCAACTACATGAACAAGGAGGGTGAAAACCCATTTATCAAGCTTTTTGTGATTACGATAGGTCTGAAAGTTTACTTGAGGGTAAGACACATACTGGAGTCACTCAATCTAGTAGCCGATGTACACTCATAAGAAGAAAAAGGTTTACCCATAGAATGAAGTTTTAACACAAGTGTCTTCAGGGCCATGCCTATAAACTACGGTTTACCAGAAGTCGATCTACTCGTGAATCAATAGGACCGGAAGAACAACAAATACTGTCCCTAGTTCCAGATTTTCTGGCGTTAGGCATAGATGCCATAGTCGTCGATTGGTCAAACAAACGTAGCTATACTTTTTTCCTTTGTCCTGATCCAGAAAGATCTAGAGATGGTTTGAGGGTCTTTGAACTTCCAGTTACGGTTAATTGCCTCTATATGGGCTCGTCAAACTTGACCCTCGAATCTTCTCAACTTTCCAGTAGACCAGACTATATCCCAAAGAGATTATTAAAATTGCTCCAGCAGAGTCGGAGGTCACCATCCAGCGCCAAATAATTTACTGCTACATGACCGCAATACATTAGATTCAGTGCATATTGGAAAAGAGAGGATTTTCTAAGGAAGCAGCCTAGGCCCCAACTGCAACCCCCTTCGATATATACAATGGGGGGTGTAGTGAAAGAAAAAAAAAATTTTTAATCCTATCGAAGACAATACTCGGGTAACTGCTGAACTTATAATACATTTGAAGAACTGAGGAAATACACAATATCGACGATGGAGGTTTCAGGAAGCAGTGTGTGGAAAACCTAGCTCTAGCTACAGGACGAGATACCAGCAACCATTCTTACTGTGAGTTTTAAAGCAAGGGGCACCGCGGAAGCATCATGGTATTCCTACTGGGCGGGATTCTGGATCAACGTTCTCTT